>VZTV01101469.1:34699-54661 GCA_013400875.1 Anhinga rufa
TGGTCCCTCAGCTTCCTCTGGCAGCAGCCCCGGGGGTCGGGGTGGTCCTGCCCGCAGCACCCGAGGGGGCTGGGGCCACCCCGGGGCTCCCGCGGCCGAGCGGACCCGCGCTCCCGTCGGACCGGGGGCTGCTGTCGTGCGGATGAAGGCGCTGCATCCCCGCCGCGTCCCTCCTGCGCCGTGCCCTTGCTGCCCTCTGTGCCGTGCTGGAAAGGGACTTGCCACTGGGCGCCTGGTGATGCTGGGGGACCGTGGGGGCCCTTGGGGTGGGGGCACTTCAGCGAAGGCAGCAGTGCTCGCTTAGGTAAGCAGTTAAAGCTGTCCTGCTCCGTTAGATCTTCTTCTTGCCCTGCTCCGAGAGAAAAAAAGCGAGAAACAATGTCTCCGTGACTCACTAGCTGCAAAAACAAGCTTAAAAAAAATTCCCCTGGAATAACAAATGCTCTGCTTGTAGGTAGGAGAAAAGGCAGGCAAGTGATTACTCGTACTGTCCGGAAGGAAAGGCGATGCTGGTACGTGGGGCCGCGGTGCGGTGGGTGCCGCCGTGCCGGGGGGTGGGTTTGGGTAACCCACAGCTCAGGTGCGCTCGTCCCGGCGTCGCCTCTGCCGCTCGGCGCCTGGCGGAGCGCCGATGGCAGTCAGATGGGGACGCAATCTGTTCACCCAGGCGTAGTTTATGCTTACGCTTTTCAAAACTGTGCCTCCTTTTTCGGGGGCTGTCGTAATCACTTTACGGTGGAGCATGGAAAGAGAGGAATAATTAAAGTTGCAGCACGCCGCGAGAGGCAGGGGCCGTGGGGAGCTGGCGCCGGGGCGGCCGCGGGGCTGCTCTCCGTGCGGGCTGGGCTCCTCCGCCGAGGCAGAGCATCCTCCCGTACTACGGGCCAGCCAGCAAACAAGACAAGGGAAGGATGAATCAGAGCCTGTCATGAATTGCGCTCGCTGGGTTGTCTGAGGCTCTCCTTTCAGTATTAGTAGAATAAAGCCGTCTTTAATTAAACCTTTAAGTGCTTTATAAGGCAGAAGACTTTATGTGCCGTCTGCTGCTCTTAATGGTGATTTGATGGCCGGTACGCAGCGAGTTTGGCATCGTGCTCCGCAGGTAGTGTGCTCGTGAAGGAGCCGGTGCTAAGGGGCACCCCCGTCCCCAGGGCGGAGGTGGGGGCCGGCTCTGCCGGCGGGGGTTGCTCCCGGGTGGAGGTGCGGGGCCGTGCGGGTGCTGCTGTGGGCACCCGTCGTGCCGGCAGCCAGAGCTGAGCTCGTGGCTCGTGGCGCCATGCCCCAGCCCACCCTCTGCTCCCTCCCCACCGCTGGCTAGGAGCGTATCGGGAATAAATAATAATAGAGACGTTCGCTCCCGCGCTGGGAGATGACCCTGCCTTCAGAAAGAGGGTGCAGGAGAGGGGGTGCTGGATGCAAGGAGATAGCAGATGCAAAAGGCTTCAAAGGAATTAATTAAAGATAAAATGTGTTTAAAAGAAGACCCTGGGCGGTTGGGATGGAGCCTCCGCTTTGATCTGCCGTGCAAAGGCGTGGGGAGCCATCGCAGCCGGGGGCCAGAGAGGAGGCGAGGGGGCTGGATGGCATCTCCTGGGCCAGCACCCACCGGCCACCTTTCCCGGGAGGTTCCCGAAGGACCCTACGTAAGGCCGTGCATCAGCTGCGCCAGAATGCGCGTCCCCTCAAGGATGGGGGATGATGGCTGAAGCAAGACACGAGCGTGGCCGTAAGCTGAGCTCTCTCTGGCGAGGGAGAAGGGACTTTCTTTCTCCCCAGGATTAGCAGATGTTGTGTGTGCGTGTATGCCTTCACCCACATGTGTCTAAATGAGCCAGAAACTCTCCTCTGCTGCTCTCGGAGATATTTATTGCTTGGTGATATTTGCTGTAACACCTGAGAAGATAAGTCCCAGTGTCTTTAGCATAAGCCTCTAGGATCTTCATTCTTGGCAAGAATATTTCACAGCAGCAGCAGCAGCAGCAGGATATTCTCCTTTCATCAGCCCAACTCAAAATACCAGAAGGTTTCCAGGAACCTTGTTTTTTTTGCTGAAGAGCTGCATTTTCACTTCAGGATGACTAATGCTCACTGGGCCAGGTTTCAGAGCCGATAGCCCTGATTTACCAGGTGGAAAACCAAGGGGCTTTGCCTGCACAAACTCTGCTTTGAAGGCAAGAGGGGACTTAAGAGGAGCGGCCCCGAGGTGGTTTCCCAGCACAGCGGGTCAGGCAGCAGATGAACCGCCTTTGCACCGGACCGAGCTTTGCCACGAAGACTCCTGCCATATCTCCTCCCCGGTATCTAACCCTCGTAGTTTTTGTAAATTGTTTTTCTTACAAGCTATTAAACAGCAGTAGGGTTCGCGTTACGGCAAAGTCTGACTGATCCCCCCTGGGAAAGGCCATTTGTGGCTGCGATTGCTGCAGAACGGCCCCGCAACGCTCCTGATGATTGAATTTTTCTGTCCGAAAGTGGTTTTATCAGCTAGATGAGGCTTCCGGGGATCAGATGGGTTTTCTGATGGCTGGGGAAGCTGCAATGCCTCTTGAGTCCAGCCAGTTTTCCCCAGCCTCCCCACGATGCTTGGGAGGAGGCGGAGGCGTCCCGGTGCCCATGGCGTGCAAGAACAGAGGAAGGAGACTCGTGGCAGGGATGAGGATGGGATGCCGAGCCCCGCGAGAAGACCCCACTTCGGAGAGAGCCCCTCCTCGGGCAGCCACTGGCTCTCCCGTCCCTGCATCCAAAGGCAGCCGGGACGATGCCCGCAGCGGGCAGCTGCCGGGCTCGTGTGCCTGACCGATGGGCATGGCGCGGATCCTCTCCGGTGGTTGCCGTCTCACGTTGCCTGCTCCGCTCCCCAGAGATGCGGTACCCAACGCTCAGCTGCTGCAGGCTGGGGAGGCTCTGTGGAGCCCGTCAGCCCGGCCGTTCCCCGTTCGGGGCTTGCGTGGCTCTTCCAGCTGTATTTTGCCCGCTGGGGTGCAGGCAGGGAGCCAGGCTAAGCGCCGTGGACGGTGGCTGAGGCCCCCAGGAGGAATCCTTCGCTGGTACGGCTGCTGCGGGCAGCAGGCGCTGGCGTGCCCGTCAGGCTGGGGGACACGGCGTGACCGGCTGCCCGGCGCGCCGCCGAGCCGAGCGTGGGGCAGGGCAGAGGCGGTGGCGGCAGCGCTGGTTGTTGGCTTCGGTGTGGGCTGTGATGCCCACCATGGAAATTGCTTGGAAGGTTATTTGGGCCCGGAGCAATTGCCACAGCACCGATTCCATCTGCGTTTCCATCGTTTCCCTTTCTATAAGCTCTTCAGCTGCTCCCAGGAGCCAGTTCCTTTACAAAGCTCGTTACTGGGAGCCCGCTCGGGATGGTCTCTCCCTGGCTAGATGTGATGCTTTGATTGAGGAGCGAGAGGCAGAGGCGGTGGAGCCTGACCATGCACGTAGAAATCCTGCTGCAATCAAGGACGTGTCTCTCTGGCCCACCCCTGCGATGCCAGACGCCCTCCCTGCTCCCTGCCACGTGCCAGCAGACCCAGCCCCAGCTTATTTAGCAGATTTACCCTCTTTTGGCGTTTTGACTCAAACTGGGAGTTGTGGGAAGGCTGAGGCAGAGTGGGGAGGAAGAAGCAAGGAAGCAATGGCGTGTGCGGGAAGGAGCTTCCTCGCAGCGCTCCTGGCTGGGAGGCAGCAGGTACTCGGAGGAGCTGCGGTTTTCCTGCCGCTGACGGTAACTCGAGATCATGCTCTGCAAAATGAAATGGAGCTGGTTTTTCCTTTTTTAATTTTATGCAGCTTAGAGGCCTTGACGAGGGTCTTCAAAGAGTTGCGGCTCATGGCTGTTTTTATTGGGAAAATGAAAAATATGGTCTCCCTAAGCAGAGCTGTTGAAATGAAGGCCTTGGGGGATAGAGGTTCTCTTTGTTTTTAATTAAGAGCTTATATCTCCTGTTTGCTGCCATTGCGCACTTCTGCAGTAGCAAGACATTAGTCTCGAATGCATTTCTCAGGGAATTAATTCTGTTGATGCAGAGCTGTCCAGGAGCTGTTTCAAAAGGTGGCCAGAAAGGCCAAAACTCAGCGCTTTCATCTCGGTGGCAAATATATGGTCTTTAAAATAACATATAAAAAAACCCTGGCGTTCATTTGCTTTGAGAAGATTGGGTTCTTCCCAGGAGGTGGGGAATTGGGAGTTGCATTTTGCAGGTTGATGCACGGCTGCTGCCCGAGCGGCCGTGGCCGGGGCTGCTGCCCGCGGGGATGCCGAAGCTGGGTCTCCCGCCGCCGGAGGGGCCGAGAAGTCCCTGGCGAGAGCAGAGTGCACTTGGACGGCGGGAGAGTGGAAAAACCCAGCAATATTTCAGCATTTCCAAGGGTTCAAAGAGCACCTTTGAAGAGCTTTCCCTCCTGGCAGGCGACACATTAAATTCTGCTGCACTAGCAGAAGCACAGGGGTTTGGACACGCTTTCAATTCCATTAAATACTTCTCCTGTAATTACCCTCGAGGTAAATGGTCACTGCGTCAAATTGCCTAGTAAAAGCCGTGTGAGAGGGAACCGCTCGCAGCCCCCTCGCAGGGCTGGGGCGCTCACCGCTGCCGGCGCCGGACGGGGCAGCGGCTCGCCGGGCGCCCGGCTTGTCCCTTCGCCGGTTATTAACGTGTGATTAAATGACCGCCGGGTTCTGTGACTCGCTGGGATCAGAGCGTTGCCGTTTGAAATGTTGGCCACGGAGGTGAGCAAACAAAACCAAGCCACCGTAATTCGTGCTCTGGGTCCTTTCCCGCAGCCTGCCCTGCGTTCTGGGGGTGCCGGCTTTCGCTGTGAGTTACACGCGCGGCAGAAGGCTTCTCGCACTGGAGGAGGAGGGTAATTTTGCTTTATGAGCTATTGATTTTATCCTCCAGGTCCCTTTCTTCCAGACAGATTGGGCTCCTAGGGCCACGTTGGAAATACTGCTTCGCTCTTTGCAGCCATCTCTCTCTTTCATCTCGCCTCGCCCCCCGGGTGGTCTCCCTTATGGGATGTTCCCCTCTCCCAGGATGCCCCATCCATTAACACCTCCTCTTGCAGATTGGATGTTTCTGTTCGATTTTGCTCTGTGCAGTTCTATATGTTTCTTTGAAGGCCTGGAGGAAAGGGTCTGATACGTTTGCAAAGTAAGAATAAAGACCTATTAGTCTTTATTGCAGTGGGTATTGCTCTAGGGCTTCCCAGGGAACCATCCCATCCAGTCCCTTTCCCTCTTCCCATCGCTGCCCTGGTTAATGCTGTTGGGAAAAACATTTCCCATCCTCCTGAAATCCCCCCGGGCTCTAGTGCAGAATTAATATGCGATGCAAAGGAACTTTCTTCTGTGCCACTACATATGGCAACTTATGTATGCGATGGAGTCTAAAATTATCCAGCCCTTCTCAAAATCCATGTGTCCTGCTCCGAGGAGCTGCCATCCTTCCCAGTGCTCAGCCACCTGCAATCTGTTCTGCCTGCGCGCTTCCCATTATGTAAGTGCGAGGATTAATTGCATCGTTAGGTTCTCCCGTGTCCCTGCCGCCTCTGCCTCAGCTCCCGTCTTTGCAGAAGGTCTCATTTCCAACGCTGCTGTTTTCAAAGGAATCGGGCACTGGGCTGGTTTCATTTTAATTTTAGTCTTTCCTTTTATCTTTTTCGGCAGCGTCCCACTGGGAGCTGCTCCAAGATTGCCGCGAAGGACGCGGCCGGGCTGCTGCCGGTGTGGGCGTTGCTCCTGACCCGGCACGCGTGGGAGCACCAGAGCACCAGGGCGGGCTGGGAGCTGCCGGCGGCGCTCCTCGGGTCTGTCGGGACACGGCTCCCGTCGCAGCCGTCCTCCGGGGACCCGAAGCACGGGGCCAGACGCCTTCCTCCGTGCCCGCCTTCAGACCGTGGGATGCTGGCGGGAGGTGGGAAGCCCTCTGGCGTTTTCCCCATGAATTCCTTCGGGAAATGAAAGCTGGAGGCAGAGCAGCTGAGGAGCAGATAATTTGGCTCTGGATCCTGAGCCGCTCATGGGCTGTGGCTGACCGCCCCGGCTGGGGAGAGGACGGCTCCACCAGCCCACACGGCTCCAGAGCGGCTCCCGAGTGATCCTGCCCACCCGGAGCGATGTCCCCACGGGTGTTGGCTTTCGGTTCGGAGCACCCCCAGCCTGCGGAGCCATGAGCGAGGCTCTGGCGGGTCTCCTCCTCGAGGACGTGAAGCCCAGCGGCTGCTCCCCGGTGTCGGACCCCTCCGGAGCTGGAGCTGGCATGGAGGACGTGGGGGCCGGGTCCTCCCCGTCCTCTGCCACCACCATCCCCAGCCCTCGCGTTTGCTTCCCCTGACCCGCTCTTTGTTCTGGCAGCTGCTCGTGCCAGCCGTTCTCCGGAGGAGCCTTGTCACAGCGTGTTGGAACCAATTGAAGCGTAATTGGGAGTAAATGGAGGAAATGGGTCATTTGCAAAATAGGTGCTTGAGTCGAGGGAGAAAAATAGCCCTGACGCATCTCATCCCGCTGTGCTCAGCTTCGGCAGGGTGCGGGAGCTGGCGAGCAGCCATCCGTCTGTCCGACCGACGGCTCCCCGGGGAGGGAGCATGCGGCTTGCAGCCCTGGGCAGCGGAGGAAGACCCCCAAAGTACACAGGGTTTGCAGCATTCCGCACCTCCCTGCGTTTTGGTGGGCTCTCGCCTTCTGCTGACTCGGCACTGGGACTGTGCCGGGATCCAAGGAGCCAGCATTTTGGGAGCGTTGGCCTTTGGGAAGTCATTTTTCCTCAGTCCAGCCTCTAGAAAACCCCTTCACCGCCTCCTGCTCTGGACCACGTCCTGTCCTTACAACCAGTCAGGATCCCGGCTCTTTTCTCCAGCTCTTCCCCCAGATCTCCTCCATAGCATATCCACCGGCAAAGCGGAATGAGCGCTAGAGGATGCCGGCTGTGCGCCCCCTTCCAGAAACCCTTCTGCTTTTATTTTGGAGGTGAGTGCTTTTGCTCCACCAGATGCCAGAGCTTTGCGGTCACCAGGGCCGGTGCCAGGCCATCCCTCCCCTTCGCGCCGGTGCTTCCCGAGCAGCTCCCTCCCCTGCCGGCACACCAGCTCCGGGGCTGCGAGCGAAGCCTTCCCCGCGAGCGATCACTACCCGAGTGCTTGGCACCGGGCGTGTTTTGGTGAATCAGACCCGCCGAAGGTGACCTTGGTTTTATTATATTAAACTGTCAAGACTCACATTTCTGAGCGTTTGATTTACACCCGGTGTGCGTCCGGGCAGCAAAGTCCACGGCGCTTCCTAAAAAGGTGTCACTGCTGGCTGGCCTCATTGCTCAATATCTGGGATTTGATGGGTCTCTGCACCCCAAGCGGGGATCCGCGCCTCCTTCCTGGGGCAGCCAGTGGTGAAGCCCGGGCCCCGTGGCATGGGCAGCACAGGAAGGCCAACAAGGACGAGCTGATGGTGGACCTTGAGCAAGGATGTTCAGGGGTGAGGTGTGGTGCTGAGGCTTGCGTGCCCATGGGCAGGGCTAAGGAAAACCGGGACAGCCCCGCGAGCCGCGGTGCGATGCGCGCTTGTGCTCCCCATTGCTGGGAGGCTGCTGCGCTGCGTGCTGGAGGCAGCCTTCGAAAGGCGGCTTATCTCTGCGCGCGCCCGCACGGAGCGGTTTCCATCTCCCCTCCGGAGCCCTCGTGGGTCATGGCAGCCTCGCGTGCCTTTTCTCTCGCGCTTCCCAAGGCCAGAAGCGTTTTCCATGGTGTTTCTGGGGGCTTTGGGGTTCTTTGGAGGCACGTGGGCTGGGGAGGCGTCGAGCGCTGCGTGCCCTGGGAGGTGGCAGTTTTGCCCTGGGAGTCAGGCTGAGCTCGAGCAGCTTTTCTACCTTGATGAGTTTGGTCAGCAGTGTGGGTGCACGGGCAGGGACCCGAAACCCCCGGGGTGTGGGGATGAGCAGGGGGAGACGAGATGACAGACTCCAAGGGCGTCAAAACTTTTGTCCTTCAAGAGAAGGCAGCGGGGCAGCAAGAGTGATCCATGGTTTAAAATACCACTGGTAAATCTCATCTGGCCTAATTACCCAGCTTGGTGCTTGGGCTGCTGCTGCTCAGGGCCTTGCACGAGCCTGCCGTGAGAGCAGGGTGTGCCTTGCAAAAAGCTGGGGAGCCGCAGCGTGGCCCCAGACCACGGCTCAGGAGCGTGGGAGAGCCCTGGGCGGCATTCCCGTGGGAGCGTGGGGATGCTCTGCGCGAAGTCCCCGCAGAGAGCAGCACTCCGAGCTGCGGCGGGGCACGCCGCCCCCGGCGTGTCTTTCCCGGGAGGGTTTTCCACCCTGTGAGGAGGGGGCACGCCTGGCACACGCTGCTTTTGCCTAGGAAGGCATGTGCGTGCGTACAGCTGCCGGCGCTGGAAGAGCTGCTGCGGCCAGTCCACTGCCGAGACTCGCGGCCGGGCGGGCAGGCAGCCGTCTGCCCACCTCCTTCCCGGGCCTGCAGCCAGGGCAGCCCTGCGGGCATCCCCGGCTCCGGCCGAGCCACGGCCCCTGCGCAGAATCCGTCCTGCCTGTGGGCAGCGGCCGGGAGCCCACGAGCTCTTGTGTGGGAAGAAGCAGCCATTTCCTTGCCATGCACGCCCGCACGAGCTGGGAGCGCTACGTGTGTACTGCACAGATGCACACATACGTATATAAAACTGCTTGTTTTCCTGTCATGCTAACGCTTACTTATTTATTAAAAATACCATCCATCAGGAGCTGCAACATCTGCTTGTGAAAAATAGCACATCCTTGGGCTGCAGCCAGGAAAATCATTTCATTACGAAATTGCAACTGTAAAGCAGCACAAAATCACAAACATACTGTACATTGAGATGCTTTTGTTTCCAAACTGCTCATTAGGAATGATACACGAGCCAAAATTATACCCTGTGTAAGGTGAATTAGGAGAAAATGAGCCCATCCGACCTTCTAAGTGAGCAGCAGTTAGTGCAGTAATTATTATCTCTGGTTAATCCTGCACCCACTGCAAGGCTGCGCTCAAGTTTCCCTTTCCGTCCCGGAGGGGATACGTCTTTACATCTCTTCCGTTCTTCGTGCCTAATTCGGGCTGACAAGGAACATACTTGAGAGGATAGGAAATGAGAAGCCTGGCTTAAAGATTATTTTATGTAAGGCAGGAGAGAGGATTGCATCGCCGCTGCCGGGGGCTGCCTACGGCCCCGCGCCGGGAAGGGCTCGGGAGGAGGCGGGGGGTGTCCGTGCGCGGCGGGGGGCTCTGCTCGCCGCTGCCCGGGGTCCCCCTTGGCTCCCCTCCCCACTCTCTCTCGTTTCTTTTCTCTGCAGGTCTGGCGGTTCATCAGATAATCACTATTACCGTGTCCCTCATCATGGTCATAGCTGCTCTGATAACAACTCTTGTCTTAAAAAATTGGTAAGGTGCCTCCTGGGTGTCTTTGGCTTGGGGGGTGGCGCGGGGACAGGGACAGGGTGGGGATGGGGGTGCCTTTCCAGCTGTGAGCGCTAAAGCCCGGGGCATCCACCGGAAAGGCGTTGCAGGAGAAAATGGGGGGTTTTATACTGAAACCTCCAAAGGAGGTCGAAGCACCTGGGCTTATCTGTGCCCTCGCAGCTCCCCTGCCTCTCACCGTGTGGTGGGTGGCTTTGGGGGCCAGCACGTGGCCAGGGTCGGGTGGCCGAGTCCCACGTGGGACACGTGCTCCTCGCTGCTCTGGGATTGCCTCGCTGCAACGTGATGCCACCTCGTGAGGTCAAAGCCATGCGTCCAGCAACCCTGCAAGGGTGCCGGGACCTGCCCTGCACTGGCTGGCATCTCCTCTGCTGCCTTGCTTAAGCGGCTTTGCTGCTGCTCCTTAAAACACCAGCCGGGCTCAGCAAGCAACAGTTGTGTTTGCTGACCTTCCCTATGACTGCAGGGACTGACGGGCACCTCCTGAGCCCCTTGGATGCCGCCGCTTTGGTGTGCCGTATCCCCCGGAGCGCTGATGTACTCCTTCAGCTTAATTTGCTCCCATTTATTCTCTCGGCATGGCTGGGCGTATGGCAAAATAGGTTAGCTTTTCGCTTCAGGCGCTCGTGACTTTACCTATTTTCCCAAGGAAACTGGCCTACTTTGAGGTCAGCGTTGCCGGTGTAACGATGCGGCTGTGGCTCTGGGCCGGCGGGAGAGCTGCCGCGGTGTTGCCACACGCGGCGGTGGCGGTTCTCTCTCTGCCCGCCTGGGCTCTCCGCGGGGGCCGCAGCAGATCCATTCCTGCGCCCAGGAGGAAATCAGAAAACCAGGTTGATGAAGAAGCCGGCTCGCTCCCCGGGATCGGAGGAAAACCTGTTTGCAGGGCTACAGAGGCTTCTTAATCTCGGCAGAGCTTGACCGAAGCACTGCGGCTGGCCAAAAGTGCCGAGTTACTCGCCCCGCAGACGAGTTTGCTTTGCTGGGAGCGGGCCCACGGGGAGGATCGGGAGTGTAGCCGGTGATGGTCGGTTTTGTATCTCAGACAGGATTTACTCTAGATAACTTCCCTAGCCGTAGCAGTATTTCAGCGAAAGAGTGTGGAAAATGCTTTCTAAAACACTTCTGGGATTTTTCTCTAATAGGGGTCATAAGCAGCACATATCATTGATCCGGCCGACCACGGCTTGGCAGAACAGCTCCAGTAACCTAATGCTGAAGCCAAAAAGGGGAAAAAAAAATAAATGCAGTGATCAGCCTAGAACAGAAATTGTTTACACTAAGTGAAATTGGGAAATCACCGGAGAGTGCCTGCAGGCGAGGCAGTCAGTCAGCAGTCAGACCCGGCCCGGGCAGAAAGCAGCACCCCGATGAGGTTGCTCCGCTCCAGCGTTTGCCAGGCTGCTTTGGTTTTTCACGCCGCGTGTAGGGCTACCTCCGGCGCCGCTTGTGCAGGCGAGGGCCGGCCGCGCGCTGGCTGCGGGCTCCGCGGCAGAGCCGACCTAGACCACCCGCACAGTCCCCAGCCCCGAACGGGACGTGGTCTCTGCCCCCATCCTTCGGCTGGCGCTTGTCCCCCTCGGGCAGGACGGGCGAGCGACGGCCGTGTGCCGCGCAAGCGTCCTTCTTGTCATCGCTCCTTCTGCAAACGTGCCGTGGTGGAGCCGGCGGGCGTTTTGGCGGCTGTCTCTCCGGTTGTATCAGCCGGTGCAGAGCAGGCTGTGCCCCGCTGCTGGCAGATGCTGCCGGCCCAGCCGGTGCCGCTCCCGGGGGAGCCTCGTGCTCCTGGCCCCGCGGGTCCCCTCCGCAGGCAGCACCAGCATCCCCAGCTCCCGCTGCCCTTGGAGTTGTGATCTTGCGAAACTCCAGTACTATGATAGGCACTGTCGATCCTCTTCAGAAAAAAAAGTGACATCTTAATTAAGTCGGCATCTAGACCCTTAAATAGGAGCAGCCTGGTCTGGGGCAGGTTCCTGCTGGCTGGCGTTCTCTCCGTACCGCACCGGACGCGTTGCACGGCCACGAGATCCCGTTGGAGCCTCCGGGGCCGGTGGAGTCACCGGGGAGCAGGGCTGCCCCGCCGGCCGTCCCTGGGCTGAGGGGGAACGCGTCTGCCATGTCAGACCGGTTTCTGAGCTTAATTATCCTGCTAAGTTAAAACCTCTCGGTGCCTCCCAAACAGAAGGGGTTTAACTTCATTGTTCCTCCCCTGTGTCTTTTCATTTACAAAAAGGCTTTCATTTCCTGCAGGTATAAACGTGTGACTTGCTAAGTAATTCCTCTGGTGGTAAAAAGCTTGTATCTAAAATTTAAATTTGATCCTTAAAAAAAAAAAAAGGAAAAAAAAAAGGCAAGCCAAATGACTTCTTGATTGTGGCCGATCTTTCCAAAGTGCCTGAATTCTAACGTAATACTGAGCGATGTATAATTAATGGCCGATAGTGCATGCTCCCCTGCCGAGCGTCAGCGACACGCGGTCGTCGTGACCCTTCTTCTCTCCCCCGCCGCCCCAGCTGCGCGCAGAGCGGGCGCCCGCGGCGCAACAGCCACCAGCGCAAGCTGGACCAGCAGGAGGAGAGCTGCCAGAACCTGACCGACTTCGCCCCCGCCCGCGTGCCCAGCACCCTCGACATCTTCACCGCCTACAACGAGACGCTGCAGTGCTCCCATGAGTGCGTCCGGACCCCCGTGCCCGTCTACGCAGAGGAGGCGTTGCACTCGCCCGGGGATTATAAAACAACCTTCAATGGAAACAGGTGAGGCGGACGGTGCGGTTTTCCTGCAGGATGGGGGGCGCCCGGGGGTCCGCTGCCCGCTCTGCCCTGGGGAGATGCCCTGGGAGCATGTGGCGGAGCTGCCTTCCTCTGGCTCTCCAAGCCGCCGGGATGCTCGCCCGCCCCATAGCTCAGCGCAGGCACGGCCGCTGGACCGCTCATCCCCCGGTGAGGATGGGCATTCGGCTCGGCAAGCCCTGGCAGTGTTCGGCACCACACGTTTTTCAGTTCTTGGCTGCCGCCGGCGGCACGTAAGCGCTGCTGGATCCATCTTCCAGCATTCGTGCTGCCTCCTAAGTGGCATCGAAAGAGCTGCTGGGTTGCGAACAAGCGGGGTGATTAATGGAGGAGCGGACAGCGAGAGCCAAATGAACCGTTTGTCTGGCGTGAAATAATGATGCATTAACAAGAGGGCTTAACAGCAGCTGGCGGCGCGGTGTAAAAGATGCAAGCCCTCGCGCTGCGTGCCCCTTGCCTGCACGGGGAGGGAGGTGGATGGGAGGGCTGGGCGAGTGACCTCTCCCCGTGCCCTGGGCTGGCTCCCAGAGCCCTTTCACTGGGTGCTGCTGCGGTTTCACCGTGCAGTAAATGCATGTTCCCTGTCAAAGCTGGAGGAAAAGCCAGGAGGAGCATTTTGAGAGAGCAGCCTGGCTGGGCCGGGGCGTGCGTGCCGCCCACAGCTGATGTCCACCTGCATGAAGGACAGAAGCCTGGAAGCCAGCGGCTTAATAGACATCTTTTTAACTGTCACCTCCTGCGTGCACATGGGGTTTTGCTAGTTCGTGTTTTTCAGGGCTTCCTCAGGTCTTGGAAGGCAAAGAATTGGCAGGGATTTTCAAACCATTTCGTTGAACGTACACGTGTGTTGATTTTGATGCGGACCCCAGCCAGGCGACGCAGGGCTGGTGCCCTTGTTCTGGCTGGAGGGGGTTCCTTGCTCTCCCGCTGTCAGGTGATGCTTTCTGGGACCCTGTTGGCCTCGGCGCATTTCCAGGCAGCCTGGCGGACCCCGTGCAGGCGATGGGCATGGCAGACCCGTGCGGGACCCGTGGCGGGTGGCGCGGGGCAGCGCTGCTGTTTGGCGGCTGGGGGATGGAGGGGTGGGGAAGTGGCAGATAGGAGATGCCCTGCTGCCGTTTGGGGTCAGGCATCCTCAGAGCAATTGGCTGTGTTAAAAGGTGCTCGTGCAGAGGGGTAGAAGCATTCAATATTGCAGTCCCTCTTCTTCTTCCTCTGCTTTGCACCACCTGCTTTCCAAGGCCAATAAGCCCATTCAAAGCATCACTTCAGAGACCTTTCCCCCGCCCTAAAAAAGCTGATTTTTGCAGCAGGCCACCTCGGCTTGCTCCTTGTGTGTTACATGCCAGCACGTGCAAGCCCCTTTTTCCGCTCACTGCAGACCCTCTTCTTCTGACCGGCATCTTATTCCCGTGGCCTTTGTGTCTGAGAAATGGTTTGAAATCTCCTGCTGACTGGCCGAAGCCTGTTTGACTTCTGGGGGCAGGGCAGACGCCGTCGGGCTGTTTCCTGGTACGTACCGCGCTCCCACCGCGTCCATCCCCTGTCCACCGTCCCGTGCCCATCATCCCCTGCCCGCGGGCACCCGCTCTCTTCCCTGCCTGGTGCCATCCTCCCGCTCACGCTGCTTTTGGGATGTCGGGCCCGAGCAGGGTGGCTCACCCGGCCGGGATGGCCGGACACATCTCCCACCCTGGATGGGACGTTGCGTACCAAAATGGCTTTCCCACGGAGGTGAATTATAGACGGGCGTGAGCTCAATGTCAGGGACTGGGATGGATGTGGACTTGAGAGCAAAGGATCCCTGGGGCAGCCTTGAACTTCAGCCTGATCTTGTGGTTCCAGCCCACCTCTAAAACCTCGACAAGCAATAGTAATTTCCATGCCATGAAACGGCCTGATCTGTAATTAACCTCTTGTTGCATGATGGACAGCCCATCTCATTCAAGGGTCACGCATCCGACACGCACACTCCGCCGGTACCCGAAAGCTCACTTGATGATGTTTGCTGTCATCAACACTTCCATGCTCCTGCTGCGAGGGCGTCGGGGCCCTCCTCTTCTGCCGCCGCCGCCTCCTCCTCCTCCTCCCATGCCCCCCGCTGCTCTGCAGGAAGCCGAGTCTGCAAGCCCATGTGCACAGTCCCCAGCAGCCGGGCCCACGCCTCGGATACTGCTGCAACCAAAGGAGTGCAACGACGTTGTGCTGGTTTCAGCAGTATGTTGTCTGGGGATTTTTTTTCCTTTTTCAGTTGGCTTGAGCCATTTTCACCTCCTTGTATTGCTTTTGAAGGTGGCACGGCCGATAGCGGTGGCAGGAAAAGCAGTTAGGGTTCACGGTACGCCAGCTCACGGCGGGGCAGCGGTGCCCGTTCCAGCCACGCGCTCAGGTGAATTAATTGGTCTGTCCCAAGTCCCTGCTGTAATGAATCATATATTCAGTGTAAATGAAATTTCCAGCCTTCCCTCACTGCAGCTTACTCGGAATAGCCTGTTTAACATTATGCTCAGCTATTGAACACAGAAATATAATTAGATTAGAATGGAAGGGAATAAAAAGTTAATGGTCTCGGCTGTGCTGGGGGCTGGCTGTGTCTGGGCAGGCCAGGTGAGGTGTGCGCCCGCCTGCCTGCGCGGCGGAGGGCAGAAAGCAGAAAGCAAGGGTCCCGCCGACTGCCCATCTGCGTCCCTGCCCGCAGGGTCCGCCGGCATGAGCCCACTGCCCAGCCGGGGTGGCTCTGCCCGCTGAGAGCCTCTCCTGGCTGGAGGGGCTTCACTATCAAATGTAAAAGGCTCTCACTCCCCATCTATTCATGCGCTCTCATTATTTCTCTGGCTCTTTTGTTGTGGCTGCTGTCTCGGGGGGTCAAAGTGTGAAGGTACCTGGCCAGAGAGCTGTGTTAGCGAGTGAGGGCAGCTGGAGGATAAGCAGAGAGGTTCTGCAGGGTCTTCTTCAAGAGCATGTGCAGATGCTAGCTTCAGAAAGCAAACAGCAATAATCCACTGTACCTTTTCCACCGTGAGCTTTGCAGTTTGTGATGTCTGTCCATTGGCTAACACGTTTTTTTAAAAAAACCCCACACAAAACCCAAGCCAGTCACACTTGGATGCCGTCAGCAGCTCTTGCGCCTGAAGGAAGGAGAACGAGCAGCTCTGAGCCGTTGCCCACTATGGGAAGCCTGTGCAATTCCCATGCTCCTGCCCGAGGTCCTGTGAAACTCTGTGCCAAAGGCCATGCCCTGGTCACCTCCATAGATTTCTGTAAATAGTCCAAACCCGGGCCATTATGCCTTATTGAATCCGTGAAATTCTCATTGCCCTGTGTTCCTGGAATCCATAAAACGCGTATTGATGCGCTCTGGAAAAATCTATCCGAGTCGTACCTGGAGCATTAGTCCATAATAGTGTTTCAATTATTTATACAGTTCTGGAAGCTGATGTTTGCTTTGACTGACATTAACAAAATGAGATTAATCCAAAACCCGTTCTCTGCATGTGTACACAGGCTTTTGCACCAGGGTATTTCCAGAATACACGTGTGTAAGTGGCACGTCACGGTAAAACCCGGGTGATTGCCATAGATCCCTACCGTATGCGGGCGGTAAGGTAGAGAATGTCGCCATGGCACAGATAACAGGAGGAATTGCCCTCGTCCCAAAATGGGGTCAACCCAAATCCTTTAGAAGTTCAAAAAAAAGCCGCTTAATATTTTTTCACACCGTGCTATCTCCCATGCACATTTGCCTACATCTTCTGCCGGGGCATGGTTGGTAGAGCGAGGAACTGCCAAGGTCATACCGTGCATGTCTTCTGAGCGGGCTTTGCTCTGCGCAGCGCTGCTGCCCCGCAGCCCGTGGCCGTCGGCGCGGCTCCCCGTAGCTCCCCCGAAGCCTGTGGTCGAGGAGAGGTGCATCACAGCCCCATGCAGACAGCGTTTTGGGTGAATGCGTACGTGCCAGTTGGGACATCCCACAGACAAAATGGATATTTCAGGTTTCATATGTCACTGTGTAAGGTAAAACCTTCCAAGAGCAGATGGCGTTGAGATGAGCTCCCCTGTCGTCATCCCGCCTTGTACTGTTACCGGAGAGATGCTGCTAGGCATGGAGGAGCCGTGGGACTGAGGATGCCTTTCTCTAGCTCTCGTTTCTAGAGGAGAGGCTGGTGCAAAAGGAGGTGCAGCTGCTTTGGGCTGCACCTCTTCTGGAGCGGTGGCCATTCTCCTGGCTGGCTTTTACAGCAGCAGCAATGTAGCCTGATGGTGAGAGTTGATGTTGACCTGCTGCATCTCGGCAGAGGTGGAAGGACGCTCTAGAGCACGTGGAGGTTCCTGGCTGGAGGGACTGCGCGTGGCTTTCTCTTCGCAGCCCCTTTCTCCCAGCGTGGCAGGGGACAGCGGGCGGCACGAGGGGGGCACCCCCGCGGCCAGGGCGAGCGGAGGGTGGGGGGCTCTCCCCGCTCTGCAGGCGCACAGCCGTGCACCGGGAGGGGTCAGATGCTGTACTGATCTCAGCACCAGGAACCTCTCTCCTTGGAAAGGCTCAAAGCACTTTACCAGTTTTGGCTGATGGCGCCTCACAGCTCTTAGCTGTCTAATAAGCAACTCAGTACTAGCAAAGGCGTAGAGCCAGAGCTGGTGGCACAAGACGATGTGGCCAGGGACAGGGACGGCAGGGCAGAGAGGGTGTGCAGACATTTCCACTAGATGAGCACCGGGAGCCTGGCTGGAGTTTAATGCAGACTTTACGTCCTGCAGTCCGTCAGCACTGTGCGAGTACCAACGTCGCGCTGCCTAAACGGCAGTCTGGCATTTGACGGCGCTGATGGCATCGTGAGGCTGGGCCGAGAGGTTTGCAGGCAGCAGAGGTAAGGGACCGCGCCGCAGCCTCTCCAGCCTGGAGAGCTGCAGGCAGCACCGAGGTTGGGTCAGGAAACCTGGCGAAACGCTTCTAGTTACACGGCAAGCAGATGTGGAAGTTATTTCCTGGGGCCGGATGCATCCTGTGCCAGCAGGAGCGACGGCGGGGGATCCTGTGCCACCGGTGCAGTCCCTGCCGGCGCGCCGGCCCTCCCGGGAGCGGGCGATGCCGCCCGCGGCGAGCAGCTCCCCAGCAGATTGCCTGCGCGGGCGGTCTGGGCTGGCTCGCGGGTGGGGGTCACCCCCAGGCAGCAAGCAGCCTGTCAGCCCCTCCTGCAAACGGCGGACCTGGCCTGCCCAGGCAGCCTGGCGCACAGATGCAGAAGCAGCAGCATGGCCCAGGGCTGCTTTAGGTGAGAGCAAAGCGGGCAATTAAAGCATTTGTGCCGGGCAACGCAGCTGCGCGGAGGTGTAGGAAGCAACGCTCTCTGTGCCCCGGTCACGGCAGATGACAGAGGACACGCAGCGCCGAGGACGGGGGCAGCACAGCCGCCGTTTTGCAAACCAAAAGGTGTGTTTGCTGAAGTCTCGAGTGGCTTTGGCCAGGCACCACAGCAAACTGTGGCTGTTTTGGTTTGATTTTGTACCGGCTTTGGGGCTTTCTGAAATGAAGTTTGAGATTTCGCATTATTCTCGTCCTTAATCCCGCTCTCTTTGACTGAAAAACCCCATGGAATGAGATTATACAAAAATCTGTAAGGTTGATCAAGCACTGACCTACTTTGCACAAAGAGGCTATTTGGAATACAATATAAATTTTACATCCTGCAGTGCATGCGTTAAGTAGTATTCATCCAGAACTATGTAAATGTTCAGCATCGCTGTTAGGGAAGTGGTGATTTGAGACCTGAAAATCGTACGGGTACGGTAACATTGATCTGACCCTAGCTCTTGCAGGAGGCAGTTAAAATTTACAGTATTGTATGGTAATTCCGTGCTTTGAACACGGCGAGCAGCTGCTGTGATGGCCCCGTTCTGCCTAACAACAGCAAATGGTTTGTATTAACATTAACAGATAATGAGTCATCATAAAAAATCCAGGCTTGTCTTTGGAGGAATAACAGCAGTCCCAACACAGCCCCGGTGCAGGAGATTAAGGGCTCTGTAAAATCTGTCTCGCTAATTAAGACTTCAGCGTTGTTCTTGGAGATGGTACGTACCGGGCATCTTGCGTAAAAATAACGACGAAGAAAGAGCCCTTGAACACAAAGCGTATTGCATTTCTAGGCGCTGATAACCAGCTAGTCGGGGGTCGTAGCGTAGATTAGGGCGTTTATGTCGTGCGCGCACAGTAGGCAGCACTCGTGCCCATGCTGCGCGTGGATCTGCCGTATGTAAAGCCCGCACGTGCGTAGCTGGCTCGGGCTTAGCTGTATTACGGCACGTATCGCTCTACGTAAAGTCACGTACACGTGAAGCGAGTGGCCGCACGCTAATGATGGGGAGTAATTGTCTTTGCATAAAGGTTTAAAGATTACATAGGGAGAGATATTTCAGAAGACGGCAAATAAATAGCTTAAGAAGAACTTCAATAGGATCTCTGTTTTTGATGCTTAACCAATTCTCTATTGATTTCTTTAGGGCATTTAACTTAAGAAAATCTTGTTAGTACTCATCATCGTCTTCTCATCTGCCAGAGCACTTGCTGCTCCAGAATGCAAGGATGCTCAGAACTAAATCACGCTTTGCAAAACACCCTGAGAAGATGAAAGTGTGCAGTAAGGCACACCAAAGCCTTAGTCACTCCCACTGCTCGCCAAAAGCGTCCCCGTCCCAGCGCGTGCATCCCCACTCGGAAGGCTGCCCCGCGAAACTCGGAAGGGCAAGGCTGTGGCTTCTGCAGGGAGCCAGAGGTAGTGGTCCCAGTCCTAAGTGCAGACCGGCAGCTGGGGGGAGGTCGCTGACATCCCGCTTCCTCCATACCCAGCTCCCCCGGGATGCTCGCCCGCTGCCAGCGTCCGCTCCCCTGAGCCCTGCTGCGCCGCTGCTGGGAGGCGGGGGAAGCCTCCGGGCTCCCGGGGGGCATCGAGGAGGCGATGCGAGTCGTGGTGCCTTTCCCTGTCATGATTTAATTTTTGTTTTTCTTCTCGTCCTTAACAGGATTCCATTGGTGAACCTGTAAAAAATATAAAAAATAATGGGTTACCTGTACCTACCATTTCTGTTTACCAGTAGGAGACTCAAAGAGCAGCGTTCTATGGGCCAAATATATTTTTATAAAAATGAACACGCCTATAGGTAACTGCGTTTCTCAAAGAGTGCGTTTTTTGGAGAAGAGAAAGAAAAATGTGTGAGCAAAGAATCCCATGGAGGAAGAGGAAGCGGCGAGGGACTGAGAGGGAAGGACTGAGCGCCTGGACGTGGACTGTGACTCTGAACCTGTGCCAATAATACCATTATGTGCCATGTACTGATGCAAAGACTTCGCGAGAAGCCGAAGCTAAGTCGATAACGCCTAGAAACGTTGTGGAGGACGAGTGGGGTGTCTCTTCTGGTGGGGTCATTCATGCCGGTCCATACGCATACATACATACGATATATGTAGAGAGAAAATATATATATACACACACAAACACTTTTTGTACTGTAGCAATTTTTGAAGATCTTAAATACTCATTTTTAAAGAAGATGTCATGGGCTAAAAGTCTCATTTCTTTAACACGCATAATACAAACTAGGCGAACCGATGTTTTCTACTTTGGCAGCTTGCCTTTCAAACCTATATGTGTATATATAGGTAGACATATATACATATATATACGTGTGTGTGTGTATGTATAAACATATATATGTATGTATACATATATATATATATATATAT
>VZTV01101469.1:54857-169698 GCA_013400875.1 Anhinga rufa
CCCACGGTTCCTCCAGCTCTGGAGGGACGGCGGAGCGCTCCGGAGGCCGGTCTGGGATGGAAGGAGGACGGAAACGGGCTGGGATTATCGGTAGAAGGGTGCGTCTGGGCCAAATTCACAAAGTGCATTCCTGCTGTAGGAGGTCAGAGGAAGCGCGGCGCCGCGGCGAGAGGAGTGGGCAGCAGAGGAGCTCCCCNTTTTTGTACTGTAGCAATTTTTGAAGATCTTAAATACTCATTTTTAAAGAAGATGTCATGGGCTAAAAGTCTCATTTCTTTAACACGCATAATACAAACTAGGCGAACCGATGTTTTCTACTTTGGCAGCTTGCCTTTCAAACCTATATGTGTATATATAGGTAGACATATATACATATATATACGTGTGTGTGTGTATGTATAAATATATATATGTATGTATATATATATATATATATATATATATAGTTTTGGTTCTTTTTGGAAACGCGTTTCCAGCGGTGGCAACGTGACTGGACCGCGGCAGCGGGCGGCAGGGGCCAGCCGGGGCCGGCGTCGGTGTGCGCCGTGCTGCCGGCGCGGCAGGCTGCCGCCGGGGAGCCGGGGAGAGGCTTCCGAAAAGCAGGAGGAGCGCGGCTGCGCTGCCCCACGGTTCCTCCAGCTCTGGAGGGACGGCGGAGCGCTCCGGAGGCCGGTCTGGGATGGAAGGAGGACGGAAACGGGCTGGGATTATCGGTAGAAGGGTGCGTCTGGGCCAAATTCACAAAGTGCATTCCTGCTGTAGGAGGTCAGAGGAAGCGCGGCGCCGCGGCGAGAGGAGCGGGCAGCAGAGGAGCTCCCCGCCGGCTGCTGCGGGGCTCCCGGCGGCCCCCCGCTCGCAGGGCGCGCGGCCCGACCCCGTGGGGGATGCCGGGGGTCGGGGCTCGCGCACCGCTGCGTTCCCAAGAGCCCGGCAGCCGACTGCGGTGCGGGGCAGGGCGAGCGGGGAGCTTGCAGCAGGCGGGTCCCCTGGCTCCTGGCACCTTGCAGCAGCTCGAGGTGGTGGCGAAGGGGACGTCCAGACTTTTGTAGCCCGATCCATCATCAAGGTGGATGGAAAGAAGCCCGAAAGCCTGTGCGTCTGCCCTTTGCTTCGCAGGGCTGCGGTCCCCGCTGTATTAGGCGTGACGCCTCAGGGCTGGCCGGGGATGGGTCTTGGGCCCGTGGATTTTCAAAGGACGTGCCTCTCTTGGCACAAGAGGCGAATTTCAGGAGTGGGATGTGGGGTTTTTTTTTTTGGAAAATGGCTTCTAAATGGACCACGACACCAAAGCTTGCTCAGCCCTGTGTGGAGAACAAGAAAGGAACGAGCCGACTGCCTCCTGCCCCAGCCCAAGGCCAGCGAGCGCGGGGAGCCTCTTCCTTTGCTCTCATGGTCTTGGCCGGCTCTGCCGTGGCAGAAGATGCAGCCCGCTGTCCACAACCACGGGGATCATTTAATAGCATTAAAAAGGGAATTTTGCCCAGCGGTTTGCCGGGGAAGTACGGTTCCACTGGCTCCAGTTCGGTGTGTTGCTCTGTCCCATCACCCATCCAGCTCCTGCTGGGGGGGCGTTTTGGGTGGGTGCTGCCGAGCACGCCAGCCTACCCGCAAGCCCCCGTGTCCATTCTTTCCGTGGAGTCGGGTGCTGCCGTCGGTGCAGCAGGCCGTGCCGTGCCGTGCCGTGCCTCTCCAAACCGGCACAGCTGGGAGAGCCGGGCGGGAGGGGGGGAAGGCAGCGGCGGGCTGGGGTCTCCAGCCTGCCCAGTGTCTCGCCACGGTTTGCTTCTGCTCTTTAACACATGCCCTGCTCCAAGCCCGGCCCTGGCCACGCAGATCGTGCCAAGGCGAAGCTTGCGGGGGGCTCCTGGGCAGCCGCACCGTACGGCTTCGTGTGAGCCTCTGCTTCACGTCAGATGCCGAGATGGGTCTTGGGTGGGTTGCTTCGGCGTTCTGTGGGTGGGAACGACAGCAGCGTTCAGACCAAAGTCCTCCAGTTCTTTTTGTAAACTGCCCTTCGTAAATACTAGCAATTTTTTAGAGTTGTCCAGATACGTGTTTCTATTCATCCACTAATTATTCAGCTCCATTTCTTTACTATAATGAGCGTGCAGTTAGGAAAAAAAAAGTAGAAACTTCTGGTATCGCGCATAGCCACGTGTGCAGTTTTCTGTTTCCATACCCTTTTCTGTCCTTTCCTGATGGAATTGTGCAGTCTGGTTTATTTTTCTCAAATTTTTGGAAGCTGCCCCGGGAAGAAGTCATCCTTGCTGGATCTGACGGTTACCTGCAGACTTGAACCAAACATCTCCGAAGGCATTGGCACGCTCCCTGCGACTCCGACGAGCCTCGAGCATCGGCTTGGGTGCTTCTGCAAGCGCTTCCATGATGGGGCTGGGCGCTGGGCAGAGGGGGGTCTGCTGGGCGGCTCTCATGGCCAGCTCCCCGGGCCGCCGGGTGGGATGCCTCCCCGGGATGTCTCTGGGGTGGGGACAGCGTCTCGCTCGGGGAACGACCCCCAGGCTTTAGCCTTCCCTGGGAGCCGCGGGGTGTGTTTGCCCTCGGGCTGGCCCGGGGCTCTGCCCCAAAGCGGGGCGGCACAGCGGTGCCGCGTGGGGTCCCGGCAGTCTGGCCGGCGCGCCGAGGGGGCTGCGGGCTGCAGCGGGGCGCAGTTAGAAGCGCAGCGTGTTACCTTGTCTGGATTACAAATGCCCCCGCTCAGCGGGTGCACAGGGCAGCACCCTGGGTGCTGCTCCCCCCGGGGCTCTGCTAGAGCAGCCAAAACCCATGCAAGGAGCGCGCATTCCACGCACCCACTCCAGGGCGATCTGTCATCTCCATACACTGGGGCTTTTGTGTTGTACTGATGCAAGCGGTGCAGCCCCTGCAAATTACCCTTGCTGGCCTAGTATTTGAATTCTTCTTTGTTTGACTTCGCTGGCATCAATCCACTCCAGCTCGGGAGCCGCGTCTGTTGTGCTTCGCCCGTTGATCTTCCTATTTATTTGTGTGTGCTGGCTGCACCCGGTAGTTCCTGTGGGTATTCCAGTGTAATCTCGATAGCAATTTGACATCATAAAATATATCTCAACTCCCTCGTTCCTGAGCGTTTGAGGCATCGTTCTGTATTTCTGCATGTATGGAAGCCGCTGCCCGAAGGGGAGTCGTCAGGCAGAGCAGGGGGCTGGGCGGCGCCGGTGCTGGTGCCGGTGCCGGTGATGGAGAGGCGCCCTGCCGCGAGCCCGGCACCCGGCTCCTGGGAAATTCGCCGCGGAGCTGGGGGCGAGGAGGGGGAAGTGTGCGTGTGTGTCTGTGTGTGTGTCAGGGAGAGAGAATGAAGGCAAATAACTTTGACCCCAGACGACGGGAGCAGGTTTCTGACGGCAGGACTTGCATGAGCTTTCCACATAGTCTGCAGAAGGACACGTCCTGGTCGCCGAGGGATGAGCGGTGAACCAGGGGACAAAAGTAGATGCACAATCTTCCCTTATTTATAAGGACCAACAGCACTTGCACTTTATCAGAGAAACGAGCCCTCCCATCCCTATGCATGCCAAGCACACCAACAAGGGATAACTGCCAGGAGGAAGGAAAGGAGGGAAGGGAGAGGGAAGGGCCAGAGCTGCAAATGCGGTGATTTATGAGGCAGCATCCTAGCATCCCAGCGTCTGTCGTTGTAAAGAGAAATGAACTGTGGTTATTTCATTCCCTACCATCGATGAAAGCCAAAAAAGAAGAAATGAAAACATAGAGTCGTATTTTAGTGGAATAGACCGATTGAGCAGATCTTTTACGCCGGGGAAAAAGCAGGCAAGCGTGGCGTTGGCAGGCACGTTCCCTCGTGAGCTTTGCCATGTTACGGCCACGTTGTCTCACCCCGAGGTCCTTCGGCTGCCGCAGCCACGGGTGATGGCCATAGATGGGCTCCTCCCGTCGCTGCCCGGCCCCGGACACAAAGCTTCATCCTGAGCTGGCGGGAATTGTGCCGGGTTTCATCGGCTTGAGCCAGCCCAAAGCTTACTGAGCGATAACAGGGGAGGTTTTGCAAATGCTCGTGCCACCAAGTACTTTGAATCGGCCGGAGCCGCTCGCCTGAGCAGCGGGGTCTTGCTCCTGTGGGGGGACAGGAAGGACTTGGGCGCATTCGGAGAATTGGGGGTTTTTCTGTTGTCGAGCTCGTTTTCCAGCCCGACAGCAGTGCGCAGGTAGCAGGCAAGGTTCCACCGTGAAATGCGGCCCTGCGCGCTGGGCGGCATCGTTTGCGTTGCGCTGGGCTGAGCGATGGCCCGTGAGCAGCGGGGTGGTGAACGTCCCCTGTGCATGTCCCCGCTGTGTCTGGGGCGGCCACCTCGCCGCCGTGCCGTGCTGGAGTCGCGGGCACGCGTGTGGTGCGACTCGAGGGATGTATCGTAAATCCAGGAGAGCCACTGCAGCGGGCGCGGGGTGCAGCCCGGAGCGCAGCCCAGATGCAGCAGTGGGTGCCCGCCACCGCCTAGCAAAACTGTGCTTCCAGGGTGCCCTTTCCTTGGAAAAAGCGAGCTTTGGACTGTGTTTTGTTTCATAGTGCGTCTGGCAGCTTGGAAGAAAAAAAAGTTTTACTCCTTGCTTTGCTGTAGACTTCCAGCTAGCTGCTTCTTGTTTCTTTTCAGTTCATTTTATGGATTTCTTTGCCCCTTAGGAGTTACTAAGAAATGCGTCACAGCTGCTGAAAGGCTGCCGAATCCCCCAGCCCTGTAGTGGTGTGCCTGTGTGTTGCTTGTGGCTCAGTCGTAGAGACAGAGTGGCTTGGGACGAGCTCTTCTCACCGCCAGCCTCTGCCGGGAGCCGGCAAAGCTCCTGTGCCGGGCCGGCGGCTGCTCTGCTCCCTCCGGCAGAGGAGAGGCTGGCTCTTCCTCGGGCTCTGCAGCAAGCCCAGACCTCCCGGGGCTGAGCGGGACCTCTCCTCTGCCAAATCTCGTTGCAAACGCCGGGCAGGAGCTGCAGGACTTGCTGCTCCCGCCAAGCCGGGGAGTCGGTGTGGCCCCTTGGGCGAGGGCCGTGGGCAGGGCTGCTCGCTGCGCCCGCTGTGGGGGGCTCTTTTCTGCGCCAGGCGAAGCTGGTCTGGCGCTCTGCTCCCAGCTACCATGCTACAGCACCTCCGGGCGCAGCGGGCAGGCCGGTAGGGCTGGCGCTCGAGTCCCTGATTTTTGCAGACTGGGGTATCCCGAGGGCAGCACCGTCCCGTGGCGTTCCCGGGCGCGCGGGGCAGAGCGGGTCCCGGGCGGCTGCCCACCTCTCCACACCTGATCGTTTACCTTCATTCTGTCTTCCCAGCTAGGGAGGTGGGCAGCCCGGGGCGGCGGCGAGGCCGTGCGGGAGGCACGCTCCGCGGGGCTCGCCGGCCTCCGCACCCCCACGCCGCAGTCGGGAGGTCGGAGCGGCGGCAGCAAAAGCAGGGCGGGAGGGTGTGCAGGGGCGGACGTTGGGTTACCTCTTCTCCATTGGCAGCTCGTTGCGAAGGAAGGTGGTTCAGCTAAAATGGTAGTTAAATAGTAGATATTCTACACATATTATATATTTTGTAAAAAAAAAAATTAAAATAAAATAGAACAAAAATATATATATATATACTATCTCAGCCCACCCATTTCAGGATGAATGTGGTTGGAATTTTCATTCAACCAGGTATAAAATCTGTAAGCGATTTTTTCAAAACCAGCAAGAAATCCCTCACCATTTCAGAAGTCTGTGGGTTTGGTCTCCAGATCTCATGTAACGCTTCTCACACATTTTTAAGAATTATTCTCAGCGTTTGTAGGTACATTTTTAATAGTGTCACGAGTGGAGATAATATTTACTTTGAGAAAAAGTATATGTTGCACAAAAATGTACACTAAGGGCACAGATTTCTGACCCAGATTCTTCTATTTTAGGTTCCAAGGGGTTTATTTTTTTGTTTGATAGGACATGTACAGTGAAGTTTACACTTTATTTTTATTTTGCCAAAAAAACCCGTTTTCTAACATGAGACAGCTTTTACTTTGTAACCGGTTTTGCATCACCGAGTACTTCTTCGTTTTCCTGGGAAAACCCCGCGCCGTGAGACATCCAGCGCGTGCGTGCGCGACGCCCTCGCCCGCGCCGCTGGCGCGCGCAGCCCCGGCAGTGNCGGCTGCCCGCGGGGCCACGCAGGCGAGAACTGTTTTCTTCCCGAGCGGTTTTTAATTTGTCTCTGTACTTCGAAGCTGTGTATTTGGAAGCACTGTAAATGCCACCCTATACCGACCTCCCTGTGTATATTTAGTACTCTGATGTTGCTATTAAAACTGATATGAGAACCGCGCAGCCGGGTGGTGACTGGGTTCCTCCGTGCGGCGGCCGCGGTCCCCGGGGAGGGATGGGGTCGTTTTGGGGGCCGGGAGGGGCGACCCCTCAGCAAGGAGGATCCCAGGGGCTTCCCTGGAGAAATCTCCCTGGCTCCCCAGCTGCGCACCCCTCGGGTGCCGGGCTGAGAAACGGCCGTGCCTTCGTCCTGGGAAAAGGGTCTCACACATCCCCTCGGACCCCCCAGCCCGGCAGCACCCGCCTCCAGACCCTGCGGCAGAGGCAGGAGCACCCCGGGTCCCCAGGCTCGCCCGGTGCCGCCCGGGGCACGAGGGGGGATCCCTGCGTGTGCGTTGGGACGATCCTTTAATAGGACAGTTAGGGAGTTAATTAAACATCACTAATGACGTCTTAAGGAAGCAGCTCTGCAGGAAGGTAAGCGGGCGTTACGGAACTGCGCAGCCGACGTGCGCGTTCTACACGAAGACAGATTTTGCTCTGAGCAGATGTGTATTAACACGGTGTTTCTTGTGTGCAAATGCGGGTTGGAATGGGCGACGGCGGTTCCCACTGGGGCCGTCACGATCCTGGGCAGGGCTGGCCCCGCCGTGGCACAGCCTTGCTCTGCTCGCCGGACAGACAGACGGACGTGGGATCCGGGCACTGCGCAGAGGCAGCTCTCACAGAGCTTGGTGGCAGCGGGGGCACCTTGCAGAGCCCCCCCCGTGCTCCCACCGGTGTCCTCCCGTCCCCAGGACGCCGTGGGACGGCGTGGCTGCGGTTCTTCAAAACGCCGCCTGGCCTGGGAAGGGGAGGAAAGCCTTTTTCAGCGGCTGTGTTGGCTTTGAAGAGGGATGGCCGCCTGCTGCCTCGTTTCCAGGCTGTGGCAGCAGCCTTCCCACGGCGCCGGGAGCCTTTGCAGCTCTCCGCGTCGGGCCAGCTGCCTGACGGCACGGGGAGATGAGGACCAGAGATGCCGCCCGGCCAGGCCAAATCCCCCCACAAAGCTCTCTTCCGTGGGAAAATACATAGGTAAATAGGGAGGGGCAAAGTGAGATGCTCTTCATTTTAGGGCCAAATTGCCAGCTTAAATCACCGTGACAATGTGTACAAGCTAACAGGATGCGAATGGCCCCGGAGCTGCATATATCAGCCGGAGAGCTCTGTTCATTTCCAGATACAAGTGGGATTTCAGGGCATGAAATACGGTATTGGGATCTCATTCCTTTCCCTGCTATTTATCACAGCCGGAAACGTACTCGCCAGCTTGAATTGTTGCAAGTGTCGCTGCTGGGAGCGCAGAGGAGAAATATTGTGCCGAGCCGTGCAGCGTGGGAGAGGGGATGGGGGGACGAGGAGGAGCCGAGCGGCTCGGGCGGGTGGGTGCTGCACGGATTTGCGTGGCTCGCTCGCACAGATCGCAGCCTCTGACGGCCGCGGGCAGCCGGCACAGCTGCCGGCGCGGGCAGCAGCTCGCTGCTGCTCTGCTATTTGGGTGACCTCTCCTGCTTCGTGAAAGACCATTGCCGCGGGAGCTCCTGCCCAGCCCGGCGAGCTCAGCTTTCTGCATTGCAGCCAAAGGGAAGAACCGGCCAAAACTGCATCCCTGCAGAGCTGGCTACCCCTGCCCCCTCCAGCACCCATCGCTCCCGGAGCCAGGAGCATCCCCTCCCGCTGCTCGCCCTGCCGTGCGCTGAGGACCAGGGCACAGCCACCATTTGCCGTGCCCCGGGTTAAACGGTGCCTCGCGCGGTCCCCGGGGCCGGGGGGGCCTTGGCTGGGTCACCGTCCCCTTTTCAGCGCCGGAGGCAGCCATCTCTGCATCCCTTCAGCGCCGCTCCAGCCCAGCAGCGGGGTGAGACTGAAAAACGAGGCTGGAAACAAAACACGAGCGCACTGATGCCGCAGCACACAGTTCTGTTAAAAAGTAGGACTAAGCATTATCCAAGTTTAATTATTATAATTATACCGGGGCGAAGTAATTGCTGGAGATATTTTAAGCATCAATCAACACGCTATTTCGAAAACCGAAGCCCTGATTTATCCAGGGCTAGGTAGTAACCATCAACATGCAACAATGCTGCCTGCAGAAGGAGGAGCCCACCAAGAGAGGGGTTTTTTAAGCTGGTCTTATCTTATTTGCAGATAGGGATTTTGGGGGGTAGGGAGAGAGATGAGAAGGGGGAGGTGGAAAGGGGTCCCCTCGCTGTGGGAACCAGCCGTGCCAGCGTTCCCGTGTCCTGCAAGACGTGCGTGAGGAGCCGGGCTCCCGGCGCCAGGCTGGGCTGCAGGAGGAACATCGGCTTCGGGAAGAGGAGCCGTGTGCGACGCGGTGACCCCACCTCGGCGGTGGCTTTGAGGAAGATTGGCTGGGACTGGATGATTTAGCGATGCTGAAATCATTTAAGCTTGTTATTGTGGTTTCTATGGCTCTCTGGCTGGATGTAACAAATTGTCTGCATCATTTTCCAGATGGATCATTCTTAAATCATCCAGGACAGGCTTCAGGGCTCAGCACTGAAGCAGTGGAAGGCACTTCAGTTCAATAAATGCTGGAAATGTGCTATATTGAGTGCTATTTCTTATTAAAAGTTGAAGTACATCATCCGAGCTGATGGGTCTCACAGCCAAGATCCCCATGCTTCACACCCCGTCCAAGTGCCATCAGTTCCCCGCGGGGTGGGGGACAGGGCCGGGGCCGGGCATGGGGGCCCGTAGCCGGAGGCAGGGTGGCTCTGCGGAGGGCGAGGGGGATGCTGGCAGATGAGCTCGGCCACCAGCCCATCCCTACCCCCAGCCACCCCCCGCCCATGACGGGTACCAGACCCCGGCGCGCGTCCAGCTCACGGCGGGCGGTGTGGCCCAAATGCGTCTGGACTTTGGGCTGAACAAAACCTTTTATTGCCACTGGAATTATTTGATTCATCAAAAAGTTCCATTGCAAAGCGGAGGGGTTTGTTACTGCTGCTGCCAGTCACTGAAGCAGACCGTGGGTCATCCACCCCGGCCTCGTGCCAAGCCCCCGGCAGCCCCTGCGGCGGGGCGTGCTGCCGAGGCGGCGGGGCTCGCATCTCAGCATTTGGCCACGATGCACTCCCCCAATAAATGACGAGCGCTGAGAGAGCGTTTTTTTACTGCCAGGCAATTTGTGCTAATAAGCAGTCTGAAGCAGCAAAGCCTCTCAGCAGAGAGATGAATGATGGCAAGAGGGCGTTGGAAAGGAAGAGCCCTGAGGACGCTGCAGCAGAGGAGACCTGCACGGAAAATGCTGGTGCAGCCCATGGTGGGGTGGGTCTGTGGTGGGATCAGCCCATGGTGGGGTCGGTCCATGGTGGGATTAGCCCATGGTGGGGCCAGTCCATGGTGGAATCAGACCATGGTGGGGTCGGTCTGTGGTGGGATCAGCCCATGGTGGGATCAGCCTGCAGTGGGGTCAGCCCATGGTGGGATCAGCCTGCAGTGGGGTCAGCCCATGGTGGGGTCAGCCCATGGTTGGGGTCAATCCATGGTTGGGATCAGCCCACCTGGAACGGGGAGCGCGGCGGCTGCCCGCGGCTTGTGCTGGGGACCTGCTCCTCAGTGGGACTCACGTCTTCTCCTGAAGACTCAGGAAGCATGTATGGATGCGATTAGCAGGGTTCACGTGCCAGGCTGGTGTTTGATCTTGGGTTTTATTGACGCTGATACAACCTGAGCTCCAAGACTCCAGGACCTGTTCAGCTCTGCCAGGAGTGACATGTCTATATGTTTTTAATAAACTTAGCAGAGTGAAATCCTCACTGTTCCTGTAGCTCTGTTCATCCTCCGAGCATGATATTAACTGAAAACTCACATTTATCTTACTTCCCCGTCAGGCCAAGACAGGGCCGGCATGTCTTCGGGGTTATTATTATCATCTTTCCCTTGCAGATTTTCAAGCGTGAATAAGTGATGCGACTGGAGCAAAGGAGAGGAGGCAGGAGCTGGTGGCGGGCGTCCCGGGAGCCCGCTCCTCGCCCCTGCCACCACAGAGGACCAGCACAGGAGGTGCATTAGCAAGGGCCCCGGTGGGACCTCAGGGCTGCGGCAAGGCACTGGCCCCATGCAAAGCCCCATGCAAAGCCCCGCGCAAAGCCGAGGTCAGCAGCGCGCTGCAGCACGCAGCACGGGGTCCGTCCCCGGCGCCCAGCGCCCGCCGAGCAGGGTGTCACTCAGGCAGTGATGCCGGGGGGAAGCACGTCCACCTCCGCGGGCGAGCATGTCCTCCCAGGTGCGGTATTTATTGACCTGTCAAAGGGCTTAGGCATGGCTGACCACGCTTCCCCCTGCAACAATTGATTTTAGTCAGCTTAGATCAGGGAACAGTTGATTTCTTTGCCTGATACACGCTCTGGCCTTTGATAGCGCGTGTGTTTAGAAATGCATCGCTCGGGTTCACTGGCTGGAGAGCATCGCCTGTTGTTTCCAACGGGCAACACTAACACGTACGGCCCAAGTATGGCCTTGGGGCTTTAGTTTCCAAACAAACCCACAGTTAAGCAGTGCTAATTCAGCCTCTGGTTGCCACCGACTATTTCCAAGTTCTCTGCTAGCCCAGAGGACTGCTCTGCTCATGATGGTGACAGGGGGGCCAACCCTCATCCCATTTTTGCCTGAAAAGCGGGATCTGCTCCGTGACAGCTCAGTGCTTTCCCCCGAGTCTCATCCCTCCAGCCTCGCTGGCTCCGTGGCCGGGGCAGACCTGGGCCGGCCGGTGCCGGGGCTCTGCTGCGAGAGACACAGCCCCGGCGCTCCCACGCGAGCCAAGCGCAATGCGGGGAGTCGGCACGCAGCATCCCGGGCCGGGGCCGGCCGGCCAGGTGTCCTGATGGCCTGGTGGCACAGGAGCCAGGCTGCCGCCCTCCCCCAGGCGCACGCTTCCAATTACCAGCACATCTTTCTCTACTTCTTCACGTTGGAAAGGCTGGCCGGCACTTTGCCCTCGGTCTATAAAAAGCACAGCTTGACATTTGTTTTTCCCTATCTGTTTCTCATGCGTGTTTTCCTTCTCCTTGCTTCAGACTCTGCTGACATCCAGACCAACAGCTATACACATAGCGGTGGATCGCAGCCAGCTCCATTTATAAAATGGTTTTGTGACGCCACGAGAAGAGCAATATCCATGTAACAGTCCATAAACCTGTACATCGAAGCAATTAGCTGTGATCGCAGTCCCCGGTACAGAAAAGCCCCACATTCACCAATTTGCTTTCAATCAGCCCAGAAAGCCGCTCAGCTGGGAACCATCCCACAGCCAGCGACAGCCGTCGCTGCTGCTCGTGCTTTGGGCTGGTAGATTTGCACTGTTACTCTCCCTGGGTTTTAGGAGGCAGGAGCCCTCAAAACGTGGCCCTCCTGGGCAGAGAAATGGGGACACTGGCGCTTTTCTGCAGCCGTATGTCACACGTCGCCCAGGCAGGAGCTGGCTCGTGCGTGCTCAGAGGCGCTACCTTTATCCCACCAAGGTCTTTGCAAGTCAGGTGGAGTGTGTGGCTGAAAAACAGGAGCCAGGGCTAATATTTAAAATGCAAATAAAAATCTTTTCCCTCAGGGTTGGCAGGTTTTAGTGCTGTCTGCCTTCAAGTAATTGGCTCCCAAAGCCGCTGGGGCCGCCTCGCCTTGGGCAGAGGGTAGGGCAGAGCCACAACCGCCTGTACTGAGCCGTTGGCGCTTCCCGGGGTCTCCTCTGCCCTAGGAGCAACTCAGCGGGATGTGGGGGAAGAAGCAGCCAAGACCCCAAAAAGCCCTCTCCTGAGCCCACGTCCAGGCTCAGCGCCGGGAGCAGCCTGCGGGTCCCTTGTGCCAGGGGCACTCGGAGCGGGTCGAGCAAGCCCTTTGGAGCAGACCCCATCCGGGGAGACGGCATGCTGGCAGGGACAAAGCCCGGCGACAGCTGAGTGACACCGAGCAGCGGCCGCCAGAGCCCAGGAGCATCCTTCCTCCGGCGGGCTGGGAAGGGACGGGGCTCCGGTGGCAGCCGGCCAACAGCGCTCGCCACACTGAAGGAGCGAACAAAGCGGTGGCACAAAGGGCCTGGAAGTTGCGGTGCTCACTGGAGTCCGAGCCTGGGTTTAACCCACGGAATTGATTTGGAACGGTTTTCTGGCCAAGCACGGCCCTCAAGTCCTGCTGGGGCTGTACAAGTGGAGTGTCAGCTTGAGCTGGGTTTGAGGGCTGCAGAGAAAGAAAAGAAAAGGAAAAGCAAAGGTTCACAAGCTCCATGAAATTCCTTCCCAGAGCCCAGCTGAGGCTCCCCGCAAGGGCCCTGAGAGGGGGGAAAGCAGCATCTCCGGCAGCGGCAGAGCCGGCGCCGGATTCCCAGGGGAGCGAGGGAATAGGGGCTGTGTTTTCAAGGAGAAAAGGGAAAGGAGTAGGAGGAAGAAAGGAGGCGAGGCGTTGGTAGGATGCAGCAGGAATGGTACCAAACGGGCACTTCTCCTCAACTTAAACAAAGTTTGGAAGAGCTATTAAAGCAGGAGATCAGTGAAGGGGGAAATTGAAATGTTAGGGGCTGGAACGGAAAATTAGGCACAGATAATGGCACAATAGCACTGGGGTTTAAAGCGCCCTCCGATAATTTGTTGTGAAGAGCTGTAAAATGCTTCCACGGGAGATCGTCTCTCTATCCAGGCACCCGGCGAGCAAAATCCCCGAAGCCGTGGCGTGACGGGCACGGCTGTCCCGCAGCCGCAAGTTACTGCCGCTGCTCCCCCGCATTACCGATCAGTGCTACAGACAGCAGGGTAAAATCCGGAGGTGAAGAAGGGGCTGGAGATGCTCAGGCAAAGCAGCAGCAGCGAGACCCGAGGGACCCCATTTCTTCCCCCCTTTCCAATAAAGCAGCAGGAGCTGGCTTGGCCGCCGCAGGGTCTCCGGACTCTGCCCCTCTCGCCACGGCTCTGCCCGAGGAGATGGGGCCAGCGGGCACCTGCGGCCAGGCACCACGCTCAGCACCGCCGGCAGCACCGCGGCAGCAGCAGGGATTAGGGCTCTGCCTGGGAAGCCAAGCGATTGGGCTGGGGAGGCAAGAAGGTGCTTTGAAATCAGAGCCAAAGTCCTTTTGATCTAAAGAGCGTTTGGAGCGGAGTCAGAAGCGCTCGTCCCGCCGCGCTGGAAGCTGTTAGCGTGGCTGGCATCCACCTCCCACCAGCGCTTTCACCCGGGGGGTGCAGCCGCCCCCGGCCCGGGCTGTTCCAGCAGCAGCGGGCCACGGAGCCAGCGCACAGCCTGGCTTAGCGAGCCCTCAGCGCACCGCGCACAAGGGCTCGGCGAGCATTTGAAAGCCCATCGCTTCCTGGGGTGGGGGCGCCCCACGGTTTCGTGAGCTCGGTGCCGGTGCTCCCGGACCCAGCTGGAAAGCGTGCGTGGAGTAAATCACTCCTGCATCCTTACGGGGGCTCACACCCGCTACCAGCACTCTCGCATCAAAGGCAAGCGCGTGTGGAGCGTGGATGTTACCCCAGAAAGCTGCTGCAGCCCCTCTCCCCTGCTCACGCAGGCTATGGGAAGCGAAGGGAAATCGTGAGCGTACGCACGTTATGTGCCAGAGGCCCGGCGTAGCTGCGGGAGCCGGACGGAGCAACCATGTGCGGTGGGGTGGAAACCACAGCGGGGGCAGACGGAGAGCCGATCCGTCACGCTTGCTAGCAAGAAGGGCTTTGCCATGGCTACTAGGACTTGAAACGCCATTTGGCCCATGAAAAGCAAGAAAATCTCTGCAAAGAAAACTGGCTGTAGCAGCCAAACACAACTACAGATGGGCGCGTCGCAGCCAAAGCGGGGCTCTCGGAAGCAGGGGCTCTCGGCAGCCCCAGTCCGGGTGCTGCCTCGCAGGAGCTGGGTGGCACCAGCACCCAGGACACGATCATTTCAGAAAGAGGAGCCTCTGCTGACAGCCCGTCGCGCGGCGCAGCGGGTCACACGGGGCTGGGGAGAGCCGGTGCCCGCAGTCCCCGAGCTGGGCTGGGTGGGAGTCAGCCCCTTCCACAGGTGGGCAGGAGGGCAGCTGCCCGTGGGGCAGGCACCTCCCAGGCTTGATTGGGCTGGGGAGAGGTTATTTAACACGCAGGTAAGGAGCCAGAGCTCCTGTAGCTTGGTTCCTGCTCGTGCTTCCTGGTGGCAGCTAGTCCTCAACAGGTACGTGGTGTCCCGGAGGGAATCGCCCCTCTTTTCGAAGGCTGCCGTCGCATGCCTTTCCTTCTAGCTCTCCAGCTCACAGTAATAAGCCTGGTTTAGGGAGCTGTGCTAATCTGGCAGTTGCTATGAGACCCACTTGATGTTTCTGATGCAGTGTGGAGGCAGGTGAGTCATTAAGAGGAATATCATGTTTTCTGGCACTGTTTGAGGGGCTGCAGAAGTTTCCTGGCAGTCAGTGGGATGCAAACACCGAGAGCCCCAGCTTCCCTTCCGCAGCAAGGGTCTGCGCAGCCTGGGGAGGCCAGGAGTCGTGGCTTCTCCCCATCGTGGTCTCTCTTTTTTCTTCGTGGCTTTGCCGACTGTCAATCTCTAGCAGCAGCTAGCCGCTTACAGGAGCGTATTTCCCAGGGTTAATTCTGTGGAGGAGAGAGCTTAATACGTGCTTCACTTTAATTGTGGCTTGGTTGCTGCCAGCAGAGCCTGCGCTCCTGGGCTGCAGCCCGGCAGCTCCCACTCTCTGTCAGTACTTAGGGCTCCTCTTCAAAACAAGCGCAGATGGAGAGCTGGCCGGGAGAGCCGGTGCTGCCGAGCGCGGCCCTTGGGCACGCTGCAGCAGGGGCGAGGGGGCACCCGCGTCCCCCGGGAGCTGGGGCGGAGTGGGGGTCCCTTCACCGGGTCCCGGCGCTGAGCCGGAGGGGAGGGCAGAGCACGGCTCCTTCCTTGCAGCCCTGGCGTTTGCCAGAGCGGGAGCCATCAAAGCGGGGTCTCGGGCTGCGGCGCTCGCGCCATGCGCATTAACTTGCGTAACTGGCGGAAGGAACCTGCGCAGCAAAAATTTTTAATTATGTATTTGACTGTAATATTCTCAGTTTGAGTTCATGCAACGCTGGTCGGTTACCTCAGTTAATTAGAAATTTTCCAGATGGATAAAAAGTTTATAAACCACTGAAAAGAGCAGGGCAGTTGAGATGGCAACGGTCTCTCCCTGTTCGTTCTGGAGAAGCAGACTGCTTCGGCGGAGCTGTGCCTGCCGCAGAGCCCCGGTTCCCGCTGCCCCCCACCCCAAAATGGCTTTGCAGGCGTATGCAGACCCGCTCCCTCCCAGCGTGGCTGGCGCCGGAGGAAGGAGGGTTCGGTGGAAGCTGCTGGCCCAGCCAGGCTTGGACATCCCCTTGCGGGAGCGTTAAATGAAGCATAATCTAGCGGTAATTTGCAGTCATGTTAAATGTGATCGATGGGCCCCAGAGGTGGGGACGGGGCAGTCGCCTTGGCAGCTGTGATTTAAGAGTGCTCCAAGGCCAGAAGAGGGTCGATTTGGAGGTCTCGTTGCGCAGTCCCCCAGCTCTTATCAACACACCCTGAAGCACTAATTCAGGTTTGGTTAATGAGGTTTTTTTCACCTTCCTCCCTGGCATCCCTTTATTGAAGTCTGATAGAGCAGAGGTTCGGGGAGGATATTAATGCTCACCTTGACATTACCAGCATATGGGAGAAATGGGTGTTTGCTCCCTCGCTGCCCGAGAAGCGCATCCCGGTGAGAGCCGGCCCCGGGCGATGCCGAGCCTGCTGTGCCAGCGGCAGGTGCTGCTCTGCCGAGGGGTTTCTGTGGCAGTAATGCATCAGCCTGCAGCGCTTCCGTCGTCTGGGGAAGAGGGATTCAAGGAGGGAAACATTAAAATAATACCTATTGTAAAGGAGCGCAACAGCGCGGGCTATTATTTACATTTGAAGTAATAGCCCGGCGCTGCGGCGGCTCACGGCAGCGCGAGGGGTGTCTCAGGGCTGCGCGTGAAGAATAAAATTGATGGATGCCTGCACTTCCCTTACGTGTAAGGCTCACGACGGAGGGTGCTCCTGTGATTCGGCTGAGCGCAGCAGGCACCGCGAGGCTGCTGCTTGCTGGGGCTGGAAACCCAGGGGCAAATGCCCCTGAGCCACCGGCCGAGCTTTCGGCCCCCTTCAACCCCGGAGCTGCCCGGTCCCATGCGCCATCTCCTCGAGCCTGCTGGGCTGCTGTCCGCGCCGTTTTCCCCTCCGGCCCCTCGCAGCCGCTCATCGTCCCCGCTCATGGCTCGCAAGGGGAGCTGTCCTCTGAGCAGACCTGCAGGAGACCCCTCCCCAGGCACACTCTTGTCCATACAATTTTTAAATATTTTTTAAAGCCTGCATGATTTTCAGATTTGGTGCCATTAATTTACAGAAACGGGTACCACAGATGAAGGTTCTGAAATGGTTGGTGGTTTGTGCAGATGCTCAAGTCTCCTCTGAAGCTTACAGCCTTGCAAATGGAATGAGAGAGTTTCTTCTTCATGTATTTGAAATCAGTTTGATTTATGTAATCTGACAAGTTATTATGCGCAGTCCTTATCTGACTTCATGATTTATGGGAAAGATCCTCAAATCTATATTTAAAATTACTATTAAACAGAATTTTTTGCCTCTTCAGCTGGGACAGAAGCACCATTAACAGTTGTTGCCCTAGAGCTCAAGTACTTCATTAGTTTAGGAAAATTAATTTTTTTCCATTAAATCTTCTTAGTATTCTGATGCTTCATTTGCTTGTAAACTTTCAATAATAAAGAAAAAGTCTTTTGCTAGTCAAGATCTTTGGTCTCCTTCTCTCTTTAAGGTCTTGGGTACCTGCAGCCCATGGCTGCATCGCTTGGTTCTGGTTGAGTGCCAGGGAACCCCGCTGGTGTCAGGGGAGATGTGCGTAGGCAGACTCAGACCTTGTATTCATACTGCTTCTTGTTTAGATTATTGCAATGCTCTTTCAAGGGGTTACCAGGAAAGCTGAAATTTCTGTGGCTAGGCTCCTAATTGAGTCTAAAAAGCCGAAGCACACTTCAGCAGCCTCATTACCCAGGTTTGCTGCTAAGAGGTGCTTTACGGCTCGCCCTGGGAGGCATTGCTGCTTCCATCACCTCCTCCCCGAGAGCATTTGAGGGGTCGCTTAGCATCTCCCCTCTGCCTCTGTGCATCCCCAGAGAGGCAGCAGGCAGGAGCTGGGGGCGGGGTGCACCCGGGCTCCCGAGCATCCCTGCAGTGCCCTGCCTGTGTCGCGCCGCTGCACGGGAGCTGCCGTGCAGCACAAGGCAAGGTGATGTGCTCTCTGCTGATTTGGCCCGTTCCTTCTGGGCCACGTGGGTTTTGCTGCTGGAATTCGGCCACAAAGCAGGAGGACCAGAGGTGAGAGCAGCAGCCTGAGAGCGTGGACCCAGGGCAGGGGTGTCCTGGCCTCACCCCAGCCCTCGGCGTGCTGCTGCGCACCCTGAGCACCCGCGGGCAGGGTGCTGCAGCCGGGCAGGGCACGAGCAGGGCTGCAGGTGCTCCAGGGTCGTGCAGGGGTTGGAGTCGGGCACCGGAGCCTCTTGCACTGGCCGCAGCCCCCTTCTCTTTCCCAGCCCTCACCGTGAGCAAAACCACAGATTCATAACAGATTGCGCATCACCATGGCTGTTAACAGGGCTGCTCTGCAGAGATAACGGGTTTTACTCAACGCTGCATTGTAAGCAAAGCCCAAATTGAAGGGGCTATCTGAGATAGGAGGTGTTAGCTGTTTAAGATGAGCTGATTGCCCAAGTGGCAGGTGCTCCCTTCATGCACATCAACGCATGTTAGCAAAGCGTTAGAAACCCTGTAACATCTCTCCTTGTATGCAGCAAAAAGGAGGCAGCTTTTAATCTTCTGCTTAACACGGGGAGAGTAGCGGAGCGGGGAGCAGAGCTGGGGTGCCCTGCCCTCGGGGAGCGGGGCTGAGGGGGCAGCGCTGCCACGCATCTGGGGGGAGCAATGTCCCATCTCTGCGCTGTGGTGAGCAGCGAGAGGACGTGCAGAGATGCTCTGCAGAGAGTCAGATCAACTCTGATAACCAAAACTGATCGTCCAGGAGGAAAGGCAGCAGTGCCAGGGGACCGGGGTGGGGTGGTGAGGTCCTGCCTCCAGGTGATGCTTAAATATCCTTCTCTTATAGACGGGGTTCAACTGAAACGTGTTTGATCTGGGCTGGGGAGCTGACTGAGGAGGTGATGGGGCACTGGCCAGCCCGTCACCGGCAGCGGGTCGCAGCGTTTGAGTGGCACCGCAATGCCCGGGCGGTAGGACGTGCTCCCGGCGCGCCCTGGGAGTTCTCGGTGCTCCTTGCATCTCTCCCAAGGATGCCTCTGGTGTTTTATGGGTGACTGCGGAGGGGAGAACCTCTGAAATGGAGCTGCACAGGGAGGTGATGGTTGTTTTTCGGAGAGTGAACCTGTGCAGCAGGATTTATGGAGATATTCAATACTTTATGGACAGCACAGTAAATTTCTCTTTAACAGAACCTTAAATATTCACTCACAATATTTACATAAGCAGTGTAACAGCTGCAAAGGAGTCATTAAGGACTACTTACAGAGATAATCCTGATTTTAAAATTCCTTTAATGTGCGTTCCCAGAGAGATTACGGCCACGTCTAGCTGGTCAATAAAAAGCACAAGCCCCTCTGCGGGGTTTGAGGGCAGACCGGGAAGGCAATTGGAAATAACTGGGCAAAACGTAGCTGGATTAAGCTGTGTTTGCTTCTGGCTTCTGTGGGCTTAGTTTGCAGCCTAATGCCATTTCAAAGGAATATTGTGTGCGCTAATTAGCTCCCGAGCCTGAGCAATCAAAAGCACAACTGATAAAATCAATCAATGCCCCCGATCAAAGGTTCTCTTCATCCAGTTCAGTCCGCCGGAGTTATTTGTGCTGGCAAAGCAATGTAGCGTTTCCCATGTTCCTCAACTACTGCAGCAGGGCATCTCCAAGCCGTTCCACTTGTGCTACATGAGCCAGCGACTGCTGTTGTGGTGAGTTTTTGATCGTGAAAGTATTTCTGGGGCGTTTTTTTTATTGCTTATTTGCTTTCCAATTTTATAGCCTTCCTCAGCATCCGCTGGCAAGGACGGGTTGTCCCTGTGTCAGACTTCTATCAGAGTGCCGAGTTCTGCCAAAGCACCGTGCTCAGGACCTTTGGCGAGGCTGCGGTGGCTGCTATTTCCTCCTCTATCTTGTGTATAAAGTTTAATTTCCTTTTGGAGCCTTGTTTGCATCCCGTGTGCAAGCAGGCTTTCTCCATGGCTGCTCCGTGAAGAGCCTGGTTCCCATCTAAGAGGAGATGAAGGAGACCAAGTTGCCAAACACCTTCTCACAAACTCAGCCGTAGCGTGGTATTTAATGCAAGTTAAACAAAATACAAAGATTTGAAGATCCTGACTCCTTCCCCTCTTTCAGCATTTCAGTTGGCCGTGTGTGGAAAGACACTAATTTGAGCTGGCAGCAATTCATGTTCTCTTCTCAGGACAACAAGGCGTCAGAGAATAGGCAGGAGTGGAGCTCGGCTGGAGAGTAGCTGAGCGGCACAGGGGGAGGGATGCGCGGGGAGCTGCCTACAATGGATTCAAGGGGGAAAAAGGGAAAATTAGGCTGCCGGTCTCTACCTAACAGTGCTCCTGGGCTCAGAAATGCTTTCGCGGAGGTTTTTGTGGGGCAGCGGAGCTGTAGGGAAGGGCAGGGGCAGGAGGCAGATGTCAGCGAGGGAGGAGTTTCGGCCACAGCCTCTTCGCTGTGCAGGTGGCCAAGCAAAGAGGAGAGCGCGGGCTGCTTGAGGAGCCACGTGCAATCCGCTGGCTGAGCTGGCAGCAGTGGCACGGACCTTTTTTCCCCTTAAGCTTACGAAATGGGAAAATTTCACTTGGAATCACGAAGAGATAATAAATATGGATCGTGTTGCTTTACAGGTTTCTTGCACAGAACAGCACTTTAAATTAAGCACTGTAAAGCGCCGCTGAGTGTAATGGGAGAACAGTTCTAGGCTGAACAGAACGCATAATCACCTTTCCTTTTCCTTTCTGTCCTTCTCTTCCTTCCTCAGTCCCACTGAAGCCTGGACCCCTTCCCTGTTCCTGCTGGGCTGGGAACTGCTGGCTCTGGGGGCTTGCTGTGGCAATCCTGATTTCTCTAATTCCCTGACTCTCAGCCCGAGACTCCGGGATCTCATCCGTACGACAGATGAGCTCGGACTGCTGTAGGCTTTCCCGGGTGCCAGCCCCTGGTCCCTCGAGTGAGCAGCAGCTTGCCGTGGAAGCTGGCGGCGCACCAGCCTCACCATTCCCGCGTGTCGCCTGTCAATTATTCATAGGTCGCAGCAAAGCCTGGCTTTGCCTTTCCATCGAAACCCTCATCCTGCAGGACCTGTGCTTCTCCCGGTTATAAATGTTTGATTGTGGCTGGGATTTCGGAATGCCATTAGCTGTGGGGGCAGAGCCAGTAGTCACCCCCTGTTCCCGTGCGATGCTCCCCTGGGGCTGGATTGGGGCAGTCGGGGCCAGAGCTCGGCCCCAGCCGCTCACCCGAAGTGATTACTTGGAGTTTTACACACAGACCCAAATCTGCCCAGCGAGAGTGACTTCAATAACTCTGCCCTGCCTCCGAATCCGCAGAAGTTTACTGCAATAAACCTGTTGGGTGCTGGAGCTGATCTGAAATGGCTTCACGGAGCAGCCCTGCCTCGCTGAGCCAGCAACGTTTTGTTTGACACCTCTCCAGTCCGAGGAACTACTCCTGCCTCCGAGCCTGGGGTCTGGGTCTGGCGAGCTGCCCTGCAGCGAGGGACCCGCTTTGGAACGAGCCCACACTCGGAGAAATGCGTGGTTTCCTACCCAGACAAGCCTTGGTTTCTTTCTGCTTCAGTCTGTGCCACAGCAAGCTCTGGTTCCAGCCAGCGATGGCCTGGCACTGCTCATCTGCAGCTCTTTGGCCTTCGGAGGAAAGCTTTTGACTGGGAGGTTGCTCCCCTGGGCTGGTCCTGGTGACGGGGAGTTCCTCCAGGCAGTGCCGTGGGGATGCTGCGCGGGCTGCGTGGTGCTGCGGATCCCGGGGAGGAGGATGCTGTGCGCAGGGGCCGACTGCAGGCGGGCATCGGGATGCGGTTCCGTTGTCCCATCCTCGGCCGGGCCGGGCCGGCGGCCTCTGCTCCAAGAGGCGTGCCGCAGGCAGAGGCGAGGGCAGCCGGCAGCTTTTCCCGCAGCCCGCTGCTGAGACTCGCTCGTTTTCAAGAGCCCGGCTGTCAAGCCCTGAGTCTGCTTCCCACCAAGCCTAATTTTCGTCCCTGGCATTAAGCAAACAGCGCTCCATAGAAACCGTGTTTTTCCTGGGCTGTCAAATATTGTTTTGCCTCTACTCCCAGAGGAGGGGAATGAAAAATTTCAAAGTAAACACTTGGGAATAGGTGTGGGGGAGAGGAACCAGGACCCTCGGGCTAGCCTCCCTCCCTGCCAAGGCTATACGTGCTCCTTTTAATTTCAAGAAGTATTTACAGCTCCTTCCTTCCCTTCCAATTATCACCATGAGAAGGCAGCGGAAGGGAAGAGGAGCGCAGGAGGGAACAGCTCTGAAGTCCGTGGAGGGGAGCTGGGGCTGCCTGGTGCTTCCTCCCTGCTTCGCCCGCTGCGGTCCCACCTGCAAACGGCCGAGCGGGGCCGCGTGCCGCAGGGCTGCCGGGGCTGGGGCGGCATCCCCGCGCCGCGCCCGGAGGGTCGAGAGGCACCAGCGCAGGCGCTGCCCTCTCCCCTGGCAAGCGAGAGGGAGCCAGGGGAGGGGGAAGAACAAAAGCCAGAAAATAAGCTGCAATTTCGACTTGTAATTTTATTTGGTGTGTAATAGCTGAAGCAATAATTGTATTTGTGGAGCCGAAAAGTGAAAGGAGATAAATGGTTTCATTTGAATCAATATTAATTTTATGCGATTTAACTTTTTATCACAGCAAATACAATTATCGTACTCGGGATCCATCAAGAAAGAAAAAAGTCCTTTTAGCTCAGAAAATGCTTAGCTAACTAGGCAGGGTGTTTGCGGCTGGGAAAATTGGTTATTACTTCCATTTTGATCAGCCGCACATTTCTGCTGTACCGGAGCCGGTCCCTGTGGGAGCAGGCAGCAGCTCTGCCGGGACAGGCGGGCAGGGCTCGCCGCCGGCACTGCTGCGGAAAGCAAGGCTCGGCAAAGCGCCCCAGCACGCACTTTGCTGCCTCCTCTCCCCGGCACCGTAGGCTGCCGTAATCAGGGAAATGCCTGAAAATAAGGAATTAGACCTCTAGCATTTGCTGAGAAATAAGGAGCAAGAAACCATGCCCCTCGTCATCTTTCTGAAGAGATGTCAAGGCAACAAGCGATTAAACTGCTGCAGGCCAAGGAGCAGCCGTGTTTGCAATTCTCCTCCTCCTCTTTGCCAGGACCGCGCGGGAGCAGCCCGCATCGGCGCACCTTGCGGGCGCCCCGCACCGCAGCAGCAGGCACGCCATCGCTATCAAAAGGCTTTTTAATTACGGCACCCCGTGTCCGCGCTCAGTTTCAGAGCCGCGTTCGAAGCAGGGCATGCGACCCACCGGGTCGGACCCAGCATCGTCGCTCCGACCTGGTGTTGGCTGCCGGCGTAAGCTGGCAGGGGTGCAGGCAGGAGATGTCGGATGCGTTTCTGGTTACACCCAAGCGAACGACGTTTGTGAACCGTGTAACTGGAGCCAAGCAAAACACTGTGGCTCCATTGCAAGCCTTCATGTCTTGCCATCACCTTTTAAAAATATCAGAAGGCTGCTTTGGACAAAAATGGTCTTTTCCTTACAAGTCAAAGCTACGTGCTGCCTTTTTTTTTTCCAAGTGCAAAGACAGGAGAAGGTCGCCAAAACGGGCAGCCGCTTGGCTTCAGCAATGCCCAGCACTGTGCTGGCTCCAGCACAGGTCCTCTGACGGGACGCAGGGGCCCGGCCACGCGTGCTTGGAGCATCCTCGGGGACCAGCCGTCTTGTCTCATGGGAGCCCAATCCATAGGCGCCCTCCTGCTCCTCCCTGCATCTCTGCTGGGGAAATTGGGGCTCACAGACCTGGAGGGTCAGCTGTGATGTCAAGTGTCGGCATCCTTCAATGCCCTCGGTGTAAAGCATTTTAAAGTGAGTCCTCGCAGGTGCCTGTTTCATCCCCTCCTGAAGCGTCTCTCCTCAAAGGGCGCCCCAGTCAAGGGGCCGGGTTACTAATGCATAGGCATTAATTGGGAAATGCTGGTACCGCCTCGTACACACCAAGGACGGCTTCTTGAACAATCATTGCTGCAGAGTATTAAACACAGCATTTATCTTTCTGAAAATTGGTACAGGCTTTGAACATTGATTTTTACCTTAGGGCTAACGTGTTACTTTGGGGAAATGGCTGTAGAATAAAGGATGTTTTGATCTGTTTTGCTTTAACCTTTTCAAATACATCTCAAGCACGAACGCCGACTGCTCGTTCATTACGCGCTTTTGATCGCCTGCAACGTTTGGAGGGAGAGGGGTGGGAGATCAGAAGGACGGCGCGGTTATTGCTGCCGGCAGCAGCTCGCGTCCGCAGGCTGCGGCACGGCGTGCCGCCCGCTCGCTTCGGGACCCGCCGCTCGGGACGTGTGCGCCGCAGGGACGGGCGCTGGGCAGGACCAGCTGCGGCAGCGTGGTGTGCTGTCGGTGTAAGGCTCTTGTGCCGACTCGGGATTCGTCCCCTCTCGCTTAGGGAGCCAGAAGCGTGGCGCATCGCTCGGGCTCGGCTCCCTCAACATCCCCTGTAAAAAGAGAAGTGCCTGCAGGGGCCCAGGGATGCTCGCTGTGGGGTCTGGGCGAGCCGGGTGTGAGCGCGGGCACGTCCTCCAGCGTGCGGAGAGAGCGAGACGTCGCTGCACGTCCTGCCTGGTGCCGTGGCCGCATCCCAGAGCCCCGTGCAGCGCGAAGCCCGGGGATGGGGGAAGTCCAGAGCATACAAAAGCAGGAAGAAAAAAATCTCCCTTTGGGCTTTGGGGAGCTCTTGGACAGGCCCTCGCGGCTGGATGCGGAGCCGCAAAGGGCACTTCTTGACTTGCTGCCACAGAGATGCTCAGGCACCGGTGGAGCCAAAGATTTTTGGCAGGAATAGCCGGACAGCCAGAATAGCTCATTCTTTTTGCACAGGCCTGGGGGAGGTCTGTCTCTCTTACTTCTTTCTGAGAACCAAAGAAAAACCCACCAGAGACAGATGTCCGAATTTTAAGGTCATTTTTTTTCCCTTTTGTATGGTAATGTATTAGCTGAGCAGAAGCAATCCTCAGTAAGTGCCTTAGGACAGAAGAGCTGTTTTAGCGAATTGGCTGTGAGATACTATCTTTCACTTAAAGTGCAATAAATAAATATACTTTCCTCTTCAAAAAACATGGGGAAGCTATGCCATGAATCTTCCAGAAAGTTAGAAGACCTTTGAAGCATTCCCTTTTAGACACAATCAGTCACGTTATGCATTTAAAAAGCAGGCGAACTGGGAAACCAAACTGCAAACCTCTCTTTAAAGTGCAAAAGTTTTGGAAAGTTTCATTTTTCAGGCTGACTGATGGTTGAGTGGGCCCAGCCTCTTGCTGAGATCTGCATAAAGATCACGTTATGGTAAAATTTATGATTTTGAAACGTATCTTTCACATGCTCTGCTAAATTCCTCGTGTTTTACACCACCTCCTTATCAGCGCCAGGCAGGTACTGTATAACACGGAGGCTCCGTAGCATTAACAGGCGACCGGACGAGCTCCCTCGTGCACGGCTGCTGTGTGCTGCCGCGGTTTGGTGCCGCTGGAACGACACACGGCTGCATATGGCACGGTCCTCTGTCCCTAACCCCACGGCGAGGGGGGCTTTGGCCACTGCCGCCGGCGTGGAGCCCCCGCGCTAGCTCCGGGAGCGGGCACGGAGTCGAGGCCGTGACGGCTGACACGGGGCCGGTACCAGGATGGAGACAGCCCTGCTCGCTCCGAATGCTACGGGCTCCAGCCGGGGCTGATTTTCACGGATGCCATTTCCCTAGCAAGAGGTCACAGCATTTTTACGGAAAGCAGAGGCACCTCCGCATCCAGCTACTTGGCGAGCTTTCCTCCCCGGCGTGCCAGAGCCGGGACCTGGGAGGAGCCTTGCAAAGGGCGCTCACCCTCCAGCACAGCAATTGCTAAATGGCCGTATTCATCAGCAAACGCAAAACAAGGGAGCGGAACCAACCAGGGGTTTTCCAGGGCAAAGCAAGTGGGTGCAAGAGACCATGTGGAAATAAAACTAATTTGGGATTCATTGTTTCCTTGGAGCAAATCTCACTTTTAAGGTAGAAAAGCCTTTTGACTAAGTGCAAAAGCATGTACTACATTCTTCTGGAAAGAAAAATGTGTGATTCGCATGGCTTTTGGTGCCAAAACCTCCCAAGCCTATAGAGCAAGGCTGTGGCAGTTGTTCTGCTCGCAGAGGCGCCTCGGGCAGCTGGGCCCTTCGTCTTGCCCAGGGATGTGGTGGAGGGCGGCGGGTGCAGCATCTGCCCAAGGAGTCCCCAAAAAGCTACCGGGGGAGACCATGCGATCCTGCTCAGCGTCTCAGCAGGTGTCCTGGCGCCAGGGGCCGGGTACAGCACTTCCCTTCCTCTCCCGTGCTTCCCCTCAGTTGAATCAGAGCGTGTGTCTGTGTTCCTGCCACGCCACGTTCACTTCAAATGCGGCAGGGGTCACGGATTCCAGGAGCACACAGCCTGGCATCTCTTTCCCATGAAATCTCGCCAAAGGGAGGCCAAGCGGCAAAGCATTTTAAAGCATCTCTCCCGGAGCTTCCCAGGACGCGTGCAGTCTGTCCTCGGCCACCGGCGCGCCTTCGTCCGAGCTCTGCCAGTGTCCCATCGGGAGGGCGCTGCCCGTGCCCCAGGGCTGGCTTAAGTTATTCCAGGTTTTTAAGAAGGAAGGAGGGGAAAAAGCAAAGATGGTTTAAGGATTTAAGCAGAGGCCTCTTGGTGACGGAGGGAGCTGCCTGGGATGGTGGCTTTGGCCGGGATGTCCTTGGGGTGATGGATCTGGGTGCCCAGCGCTGCCTTTCTCTGCCCACCCCTCCTCAGCTGCGAGGCGTGGGAGAGGAGGTACGGCCTGCCGAGGACGCGGCGCGGGGAGGCGGTTTGACGATCTCCGGCCCCTGCCTCCCCGGTAGCGTCCGCACGCCCAGCGATCCGCTTCAGCACGTCTTCAGCTGCTGCCCTGGAAGCTGCCGTTGAAGCAAAGGCAGAGGGTGCAATAAACCCCGTATGCAATAAACGCCGTCCTGCATCTGCTCAAGCCGTTTACCAGCGCTTTTCCAGCAGCCTTCCCCAGGCGTCAGTCGCTGCCTGGGCTGCGAAAGCACGAGCCTGGCTGGCGGTTGCTCCTTGCTGGGACGGCAGCCGCGTGCTCCCCGGGCAGCCCGTACGGCAAACGGCCGGGGAATTCAGCTCATCGACACTCGGCGAACCTTGGGCTGGGTTCTGATGATGTTTGTAGTCGGAAATAACGAGGAATACAACGTGCTGTGTCAACAGCTATTGCTGTCTGTGGCATTTGCCGTATCAAGACAGCGGAGTGCATGACAACTCTGAAAGTTAAGTGGAATAAGGTGAAACGGCCCCGTTCGCGGTGCTGGTATTCCCTAGCAAGTTTCCCTGGTTTCAATAATGTAAAACCACTTCAGTATATTTCTGACATTTTCACATCAAAACATAATTATGTTTCACTATTCAAATATTTAGAAGAAAGTTCTTAACCAATCCTTGCTACATTAATTATTCTTATTAATTATGTATACATTTATAAATAGCAATATCATTAATATTTAACAGTATTTGTATTAGAGAATTTCAAAAGTGTGTTAAAAATCTGCATATCTGAAACACTACCTTTTAAGTCGAAGGACAGTTCTCTTCTTCATCTTCTTCCTCACTCTCTGTCTTATCAGCTTAAGCAGTGTCCACGCTTCTCCCCAGGGGAGATATTTTTAGTTTGGGGGTTTTGGTTTTTAATCACCGTTTGTAGTAGGCTGTATAAATTGGGTGCTGCTAATTAGAGCTGATCGCGTGCGCGCGGTATTCCCGGGTGGGAAGCCGGCGGAGGGCTGTGCCTCTGCCCCGTCCCGTCCCAGGGGAGCGCCGCACCTGCAGCTATGGCAGGGTAATTAATCGCCGGGAAGCTGATTGATTTCCTCCCAGGAGGGCTCAGAGCAGCTCGGCGATGCCCTGCCGCCCGGCTGGAGGCGGCGGGCTCGCGGCGGAGCAGCAGCTTCCCCGATGCAGCCAGGTTGGGGTGGCCAGGTGAGATGCGCCTTTGCTCCCTGCTCGCGCGGCACTTCCCGAGCTCTGCTGGCACAGGGGCTGCCCGCGAGCCCCGCACGCCCTGTCCCCCTCCGCGGGGCTCTGCTCTCGCCGTTGCAGCGGCCGCGTTGCAAACGCAGCCCGAGAGGGGAGCACGGTCGCTCCTCCCTGGTTTCTCCGCCGCCTGATGCAGGAGCGGGTGCCCGTGCCCGGTGGTGCCCCACGGCGCGGAGCCCCGCCGGCAACGCCGGGCTGTGGTGAGGCCGCTTACGCGAATCGCTCGCCTCCCGGGACGCGGAAAACGCGGATCGGCACAAATCCTCCCCGCTACGTCAGGTGCGTTTATTTTCTCTTTTAACGTACCGCAATCCACCTGCCTGCGGTGCACGCGTTCTATCTTTATTCGCAATGCCTTTTACTTTCCCAGTGGCGTCCCCCGTCACCCGAGCGCGGCATTTCTTCCCTCCGAACATCAGCGCGAACGTTTCTCAGCAAACGCGCTTGCTCTTGGCTCGGAGATGGGCCTGGTCTTGCTTGACTCATTACTTTCTCCCTGTCTTCTGAAAAGAAATTCCAGGTTTTGTTGCTGAGTTGGTGCAGAGCGTAGCGTCCCAGGAGTAGCGGGCATGCTCGAATGGGGCACAGCATCTACCTGGATCTCTAAATCATGGCGTTCGTCTCCCTGCGACGGCCGGCCCCGGCTGCGCGCTGCAGCTGCGCTCGCCGCAGTGAGGCGGTCCCCGGCCAGGTAGCCTAGCAGGCTCGGCACCCCAGAGTGTGATTTTGGTAAAATCAGTGAAGCCATTTTCTCAAGAGAATGCCCTTCTATCAAAAGAGAAAATTAGTCATCTTTTCTCCTGGCCTGTCCGGCAGACCAGAACAAAAGAAGACAAAAACTAGCATGAACTACTGGAAAATTTCCGTACAGTTTTACGTTGAGGAGAAGGAAGTAGAGCCTATCCGTCGGCGTCCCTGGCGGCTGTAGAGGCTGCGTTTCAAGCCCGTGTTACCCCAGCGGTGGTCCCCAGGCCCCGGGATCGATCCTTAGCCAGTGGGTTGCTGCGCTCCTGCCGCGCGTCTTGAATTGTTTCCTGTCTTCCATCACCTTGAAAAAATCTGCATATGGTGATGACACTTGGGTCATCAAGATTAATAACGATAGACTTCTGCTGGTGTTTAGTCAGGGAAAAACACCTGGAGCTGCTCTATTATGACTGATTAATTAGGGGAAAAAACGCCGTGCTTCTAATTGGCATTTGAGTTCTTTCTGAGTTTTAACATTCATGCTATGCAAATATATCAATTCCTAACAATGTCTAACAAGATCATTTGAAAATGAGTCTCCCTGGGGGATTGCAATCACGGCTTCGGGAAAGGCCCGAGCCTGTTTGCCTTCCACGTGCCTACAGAAACCAACAGAAAAGTCGGCACCTCCCGTTCGGCGGCTGGCACGCATCCCTCGGGGCAGCACCGCCACCAGCCCTGCCCCTGCTATCGCCCGCTCCCGAGCGCTGGGAGCAGCCGCTGTGCACCTAACGCTTGCTCCAGCGCCTGACTGGAAGAGCAAAGGTGGGCTCCCGGTCCTTTTTACCTCTGCCGTCACGCCGCCCCTTGGCTTCGTCCCCCCCTTGCTTCCCTGCAGCCTGCCGGTGGAGCCGGCGATGCCGCTCCTGCAGCCTGGGAAGAGGAGGCTGGGCTGCGCCTCTGGCCCCTCTCCTCCCTGCCTGGCACCAGATGTTTCAGCAGAGGGAACAGAATTGCCCATGATTCATTCATCCTCATGAAAAAACCACGGCTGGCTCCGACTAATAGCTGGTTTTAAGGGTGTTGCATAACTTGGCTCTGGAAGGGAGGCTGCTGGTGCTGTCTCGGCAATCTAAGGTGTTCCTGGAGGTCTTGTTTACACCGGAGTGATAAAACGAGTCCTCAACGTATTTTAATGTGCTAATTGGGGGTTATTACGGCCCTTCTTATTTATGATTATACTACAAATGTAATACTCTGTCTCATTTTGCTCTGCACTAAGAGCTTTGAAAGGATGATAATTACCTCTCATGTAAACCTATACTTATATAGAAAAAAAATGACATGTGAAATGAAAGGCCTGAAGAAACGGCATAATCTGTGTTTGCTTTGCGTAGACACGCAGGATACGCGCCCGCCCGGCTCCTGGATGTACGCGGTATTGACACTGGAGCGGCTCGTTAGCGCCGCGGCCGCGCCGCCGCGTTTGGGCACCGAAGGCAGCGCGCGGGGACCCGCGTCCCTGCCGCCTCCCTGCTGTTTGCTTAATATTAAGGCAGCCCTCTGCATGTAAATGCTGCCTGGGAGGGGATGAATAATTCATCGCCGGCATGCAGAGCGGATGGATTTTGCCTCATTTTCCTGCCGGGTTGAAATCCTGTGTGCAAAGGGCATCACCGCCTGCCCTGGAGTCTGTCGCAGCCTCCGGAGGAGAGCTGAGATGTCTGGAGAGCGTAGCCTCCCTCTCTTATTCCTCACGGTATTAGGGCTCCGAAGGTATCGGGTTTGGAGGGTTTGCTGGCGATGCCTTGTGCCGCTCCACGCTCAAGATTGCCTTTGCATCTGTTCGTCCCGTTAGACGGAGCGCGTCGTGCCGCAGCAGGAAAGATTAGCCACGGATTTAAATTAAAAAAAAATAAAAATAAAAGTACAAGTGCAAGGCTATAAAAGCAACAAGTTGGCGAGGAGCGAAGGAGGGTACCAAAGCACCCGGGTACGGTGCGAGTCCCTCCCTCGGTAGCGCATCGTTTCCCTGTGCCTGCAGGAAACCTGCGTCAGCTCCCGGAGCTGGCGAGGGAACTCGCTGCTGCAGCTCTTCCCTCTCGCTGCCTTTTCTGCTCCTTTTCCCTTTTTTTTTTTTATCTCCAAGACCTCAGGGCGATAATTATTTTTTGACTGGAACAATAAGCCAAAGCTCTGCGGCTGGCAGGGATAAGTTTGGGTTGTTATTTATTTTAAATGACTAAGCTGATTTGCTTAATGCTCCTCTCTCAGCCGGGGGCGTGGAAGGGGCGGCTCAGCTCGACCTCTCGCTTTGCCGCCACGGAGGAAAGGTAAATATTTCCTCAGGCAGAAAGTTTCTCCAAGGCTCGCGAGGAGCGGCAGCCGCTGCCTTTCAGCGCAGGGCGAACCTGCGGCCGGCTGGGGTGCGCAGAGGAAATGCCACGGGGACTCCGGCCCCACCGCCGCCGCCAGTGCCCCGAGCCCCTGGCGAGGGTCCGGCGCAGCGTCCCCTCGAGGGGCAGGGGTGATCCCGGGGAGAGACAGCCGTGAGCTCGGGGCTCCCAGTGGCGCCTTCCTCTTCCCCTGGCAACGGTGACAGAGAAGCGGGAGGATGAGATGGGCTGTGCTGGGTCCTCTCCGTCCCCAGGGCCAGGATGCCGGCATCCCACGGGGGAGTGAGGCCGGACCCCCGGCACCCAAAGCCCATCGCTGTTCAGCAATGCCGCCAGCAAGGGCGTGTCTCAGTTGCATCAAGAATGAAATTCTAGCTAAGTCTGGGTATTTTTTCCTTCTCTTTTTGAAGTTTGCCAGGAAACTTGCTAAGGAGGCTAATATGGAGGGTTAAGCCTTTTCAGAGCAAAGCCGGCTGACCCAGTTAAGTCACCTGTCCCTGGTGTAACAGGATATCTGCTAAACCCTTCGGCGCGACGAGGAACCTCTGCAAATCCTCCCTGACGGTGCACCGCGCTGCGCCGGGAGCGGAGGGCAGGGTAAGGGAGCAGTGCAGCCTGCAGGCTCCGCGCGCAGCCACGTCCCTCCCTGCGAGGTTTGTTTTGGTCCTGCGAAGGACTGAGATCATCCCTCCATCCTCGGGCTCGCCCAGAGCGCTGGAAAAGGCTTGCCTTATGGTGGATGCAGCTCGCAGCTCTGCTGTCGCTCCGCTGCCTGCTTGCCTCTTTTGTTTTCACTTTGTTTTCCCAAAGCATTCACAAATAAGCCGACCTCTGCTTTACAACCCTGGCAGGCAACAGCTTTGCCGCACGGCTGGCTGCTGCGGCTCTGCGGGGCCTCCTGTGCCGGCACCTGGGTCCAGCAGACGCTTCAAGGGCGCTCAGTAAAATACAGCCGAAGTACTTCTAGCGAGCGAGCGCCTGGCTGGGCTGCTCTTGGGGCGCTGCAGCAGCACGGCCCCGCGCGGAAGGGGCTGTACAGCCGCCACGGGCTCGCCGAGCATCCCTTCAGCACGTGTGCTGCCGGTGCTCCGCATCCTGCCGGCAGCCCGAGGAGGATGCTGACAAGCCGCGAGTGGATGGTTTTACACCTACAACTGGGCCAGGCAGCGTCTCTGGTACGAGCTGCTGCAATGCTCCCAAATATTTGCATTGCAACAGATGTTACTTTATGCGTTTTCTTTCCCTTAAGTCTGTGGTTATTACTGAGAGGCAGAGACGCCAGGTGGGACTCTCTAACTACCAAAATCAGGACTCGTTCAGTGCTTTGATGACATCAATTAGCTTCAGGGTGCAAGTGCCAAGATTTCTCCAATTATGGCAGGTAAATCTCTCAGTCTATAATAATCTCATTTGAAGTGGTTCAAATTAGTTCAATTTCCGTTATACGGAGACATACGTCCATATGTGTCATAGAAAACTACCTGCCACACTGTGACTTTTGCCTATAAAGTCTGTGTTTACAGATGCGCTCGTTTTTCTGAAAAAAAAAAAATCTCTTCTCTGCTGCCGTTGTGTGACATTTGAGGCCCCAGCAAGTTGCCAGCCCAGGGAGCCTTCTGCAAGGCGAGAAACACCTTCCCCGGAGTGAGCCGAGACCTTCCAGGAGGCCACCGAGAGCTTGTTTCGGATCAATGGGGGAACAAAGCTGCAGAATTATAAGTGGGGAAAAAAAAAAAAGAACCAAACCAATCCATTTTCAAGACATGGAAGATGAATTTCAGACTGTCTGGGGGGTCCGTTCCTTTGAGGACTCTCTAGCTGGATGAATAACAACACGGGTTTCAAGTACTTTGGCAAGGAGCTCAGTGCTCGGTGCTGCTGGCTGTGGTCCGCGGTGGCCGAAGGGGTGATGGAGGGGCATCCAGGGCGATGCCTCTGCGCTGGGCAAATTCCTCTGGAGCAGTTCAGCCCAAGCAGGAGAAGAACGGGACTTCAGAGATCAGCTCTACAGAGGGAACAATTCATGGGCGTTCTTGATCCAGAAAGCGCTTCATTTAAATCTCGTTGAGAAGGGGGGCCGTGGTGGCCCCTCGCCGCCAGCACTGGGCGCAGACCGAGCAGGGGCAGCCGTCCTGCGGGCAGGGCTGCCTGCGCGGGGAGAAGCCTTGCTGTCCTTGGTGTAACTGTTGGGTGGATAAACAGCCACGTTTAATCTTCAGGGCTTCGCTCAGACACCTTTCATCAGAACTGTATTAACTTCTTTTCTTTTTTTAATGAGAGAGTATTAAATCCGAGAGGATTTGCAGCAGAAGTGTGTTTCATATCCCAGTTTCTGCACCCAGGAAATCAACTGCTGAGTCCAATCGTTGTCAGAAACAGTTACCCAAAAAAAAAAAAAAAGAAGAAGAAACTCAAAATCTGCACAGAAGAAGAAACACAAAGTCTTTGGTGTGAAGGGAAGAGGCGTATCTCCCTGGAGAATATGATAATTTATAATGAAACATTATCTACAGACCCATATGTTACATTTTCTATTTATGGCTAATTTGCTTAAGCATTTATAATGTGCACCCCAAGGGAGGACAATTTGTCTTTGGGCAGCTGGCTAGCCAGGGAGGGAAGAAACAACATGGTTTTTCATCTGAGCACGCCGGCAGCCAGGAAGCAAATGGCACCCGCTCGAAAAGGTGCTTGGAGCTACCTGTGGGGAGGCTGCTGCCACCCAGAGACAGCCCCGCTGCAGCCTGCGCGGCTCTCGCCGCACTCACCGCGGCACGGCCAGGACGCCCGCCGCGGCGGAGGGACCCCGGGGGGAACCTGCGCCGTGGCCGTCCCTCGGCCCCTGGGTCTCGGCCGCAGCCCCTGGGCTCAGGGCTGCCCCCGGCACATCCGTGGGGCCACGGGCTCAAGAAGGTGACCTCCCGTGCCTACAATTTCTGGTGTAAAAACTTAGGGGCCAGCTTCTCCCGAGCTGCAGGGTAGGCCCGGCGTTTCCCATGAGCATCGCATCCCTCCTGGCCAGACCTGCTGCGGTTCCTCTGGTGCCATCAGGTTAAATCCCGGAGCGCTGCTTAATGGGAAAGCCCCGCGGCAACCCAAAGAGCATATGAAAATGATGAATGCTCCTCTCAGCCTTGCCACGAGGCTGAGGCGATCCTGGGATATGAACATGACAGTTTATACGCTAGGTATGACTGGTCTGCTCTTCCGGATGATATTCAGCCACAAACATTTCAATCACATCCTCAGCGAGGGGTGGATAACCCAGATGACTCTCTGAATCACTCTCTGCATCACTAAAATATTTTCAGATCTGATCCTAGATGTCTCGACAAGATGTTCACAAATCAGCCCAGGAATACGTTTCCCTGCCTCTGATGTTCAAATTTCGCCCTTGAGCTCTCAGAGAGGAAAAAAAAAAAAAAAAGAAAAAGAAGATTTCAAGCTTTCCTCCTGCTATTTGACCCAGATGGCTCCTCGGGAGCGCACGGAGCTCGTCAGGGCACGCCGGCCCGCCCAGAGCCTGAGGCGTGCTGGCCCCCGCGCTCCTGGCAGCAATAGCCCCACTGCAGAAGATAACATTCCCCAGCCCTCGCACCGCCGGCCCGGGAATCTTCTCGAGCTGATGCCAGAGTTTCTTCCTTTTGCCAAATGCAAAGCTTAGTGTCTGTTTTTACAGCAAACCCTGACGTCGCTTCTCCAGTGCCCCTCCGGGCTTTCGCTTGGGTGTGCTCCCGCGCTCCCTCGGGGGCTTCGGGGCCGCCTGGCTGAGACGCACGCGGCGCCAGCCACCAACAGGGAGCCGGAGCCGGGCGCCGAGGAGCAGCCTCTCTCCCCCTGTGCCCCTTGGAAAGGGCAGCCCGGGTCCCCGTTGCGCTCCGGCTGCTTCCCCAGCCTTTGGCATGGGACATGGGTTGCTGGTGCTCAAGAGCAGTGGCGAGAAACTCGACGCATCCCACCAGGACTGTTGAGAGCAACCTCCGGGAACGAGGTGGATCAGTTCCCCCCTCGGTTACCCCCACAGCACGCCGCCGTGGGGGGCCCCGACACGGGCACGGCCGGGCGCCCTGCAGCAGCCGCCTGGGTCCCGCTTCCCCTCGCCCACCCGGGCGGACTCATTTTCACGCCTGCCCCCTCCCTGGGAGGAGCCGCACATTTTCCCTCACATCATGTGCGAACTGCATTTCACTGCAGCCCACGTGCCGGTTAAAGTTAGAAAGAGATTAACGTGATGCTGGCACTTGGACGTCGCTCGGAGCGGCACGGAGCACCGCCGCTCGCGGGCCGCGGTGGGCTGCAGAGAGCCGGGGCGAGCTGGGGCGAGCCCCCCAAGCCCCCGCGGCAGCCAGGGGCTGCCAGGCTGGGATGGAGCCAGCAGCAGGAGCGTCCTGCGGGGTGCCGGAGCACGGGCATGGAGCAGTCATGGCCATGGGAGTGGCTCCCCACGGCCCCCGCGCTGTGCCCCGAGTACGAGCCCTTTCATAACCACCACTCGAGCAGGCTGCCGGTGTTGCAGGCACAGTGATGCTGTTGGCTGTGCTGGAGCGCGCGGCTTCCTCGCTCACCAGCAGCCGCTTGATGAGAAAACACTAAGAGGAATTCAGATGCAAAAAAAGGTGAATCTCGAAGCAAAACGTCGCCTCGGTAATTTGAACGTATCTGAGAAAGGAGGCAAAGGAGCGGGGACGGCCACTGCTTGTACCTCTCCCGCCTGGGCACAGAGCTGCAACTCTGGGATTGCTTCCCTCCCAAATAAATGATGCCCAGCTGTGTTTGCGCTGCGCGCTCACCGGGCCATTCATACCAGTGGCAGAAATGAGCTAGCTGGGAGAAAAAGAGCATCGTTCCCTGATCCTGCAAGCCTCCCGGTGCAGAGGCAGCTGAAGGCAGCGATGGAGACCGGGCTGGGGGACGGTGCTGCGGGGAAATAGCGAGCTGACACCATTGCCTGGAGAGCGGAGGCTTTGGCTGGTGGAGCAAAGCCTCTCAGCCCTTTTCTGAAGATGCGGAAGGGTTTGGGAGTGCTCGTGGGGTGAGGCCGGGGTGGCGTCCGGGTGGCAGAACAGACCCGGCCACACCAGGAGAGGGACACGACCGCAGCAGGAGAGTGCACACTCCGTCCCACCCCCTGGTTTCCTTCCTCTCTACCCAGCTCCAGTACATCGCCATGATGGTTTTCATTACAAAAACAATATATTTCATAGTTTGCCAAAAGAAAATAACCATATCGATTTACCCACAACAGCACATTTCATTTGCCATTCAGTTTTTATGGATCATAAATGAGCTGTGTGGTGGGTGTGATCTTTCCTGGGCATTAACGTAATGGCTTCAGTAAATGAGAGCATCGCTGGGTAGGAGCATTCATACATATCAGCTGCCCCATGATCGCCGCGTCCTGAAGGCTCCAGGGAACCTTTCCCCGCTCCTCGCCCAGCCTCCGCTTCGCCTTACAGTCAGACTGAAAATGGGAAAGGATTCAGAGCAGCCAAAAGAGGCTTATTCTCAAGGCAGAGAAGATGCTTTGGTGCAGCTTGCTCTCCAGCATGGTGAACATTTAGTCTCAGAAACAGTTTTCCACCTTCCAGCTATTTACGAGTTTCCCTGAGACACAGTTCTGCCTATCAAGGCACACAAATCTGCTCTCTGCTACCGCACGTCAGGGCTTCATCTCGTTGTAGCCGAGGCTCGGGACGCTGAGGGGTTGTTTCTCCAGCACTGGCTGCTCTCAGGTTTTCTTCCCGTGTGCCACAGCTGTTAATTCCACCTGTAGCCAGTCTGAGAACGCAGGCAGATAATTTACAGCGGGAAAAGACACTCCGGCTGAATGCAGGTAACTTCCAAAATCTTTCCTAAGATGTATTAGGCAGCTTTTCATGATTTCTCTGTCTAATTTGTCATTGTTATGCCGCTGTAAATTCTGCCTGGCAATAGGTGCAGCAGATGGTCCGTGGCGATTTGTACTTTAATGCCTAGCCCATGCATAAATGCACCATATGCAAAACCAGAGGTACAGGCGCACTTGGCCTCTCGCTGAAAACCAGGCTGGCTTTCTGGCCAGTGCATCGCTCACTAGCAATATCCTGTCCGAACAAATAAAGTCCTGGCGTTCCTTAATTGGGCCGCGACCCTCCCGTGCACCACAGATTGCTGAAAGCCTCAGCCCTCTTAATTAGAGTTGCCCACCCCTGCCCACCCGCGAAACAGAGCCGCAAAAGCGTTGCCCGACAGCTGCCCCAGCGGCACACGGCAAAGTAATAAAAACGATGTAGTGAAGTAATAAAATAATTTAAAAAAAAAAGCTATCAAGCATAAGCAAAGTAGTTAAAAGTAAGGCGTTGCACGTGGGACGCAGAGCGTGACGGGGTGTCTTCGCTTCGCTGGAGGCGTGGGGACGCGCCGTCGGTGCAGCGGGGTCACTGATGCGGGGGAGAGGAACCTGTGGAAGACTTCCGTGCCGTTTTCCGACGGAAGGCGCTCCCTGCCTGGAGGGGGATTCCCGGTGCCACCGCTGCCCGCGATGCGGGATGCGCGGTGCCCGGCGCGCCTTCGCAGCTCGTGCTCAGCCTGGTTTCTGCCCAAAGGAATAGCCTGGAGGGTCAGACAGGGATGACGGCCGCTCCTAAGGCAGGCACCTGATCCCAGCCGGCTGCTCTCCGTCCTCGCTTCCATCCTTACCATCACGACTCGGCTTTCCATCACCATTCTCGGCTTTCCACAGGCCTCACCGTGTCGGAAAAATCCTTCCAAAGCAAAGTCTGCTCTCATCTGCAGAGGCGACCTAAACCGAAACCCTGAGCACTGCCTGCTTGTTCCTTAACTGTGCAAAACCTCAGCGCTTGGCCGGATTGCTGCTGGGCGTCGGGCTAGCACGTGCCGGGATTGCACGCAGGTGCCTCTGCTCTCCCCTGCACGCGTGTGTCCAGGAGGAGACACAGGCTTTCCCAAAATGCCATCCTTTCCGGTGAAATCCTATCCCCCCCCCCAAGTTTTAGCATGGGAATCTAATCTTTTGCAATGAGCAGAGGTTCTTTTTTGACAGCCAAATTAATATTCATTATTCATCAGGGAAGAAAACGCTGAGCTGTTTATCATTGCTTCATTAGATTTAGCCAAATACCAGCTAAGCATAATTACTTGCATAAACTCCTGTGGCAAGGCTTGAAATTTGTAGTCAAAAAAGAAAATCTAAGGGAGGACGGTGGGAATCTGACTCGCGGGTCGAGCTCGTCGCTGGTTTCTGAGCTGTAGCGCCGCCGGCGAGGGGGCACCACCACGCCGGGCACCGGGAGGCAGCTGAAAACAGCCACGCGCTTTAGAAAGCGTCACCCACTCCTTGTCGTCTCCCTTCCTGTTTGCTTATAGCCAGCGAGAAAGCTAACTAGCAGCCAAGGTGGAGAGGCTCAGGCAAGGCTGGCTGGCTCCAGCGACAAGCGCCTTTTCCCTGTCCCTCCCAGCGCTGCCGGTGCCGCACGCCTGGCGCGGGCAAAGCCGAACATCCCACGCTAGAGCTCGGCCCTCCACAGCTCTCCCCAGAAAAGAAGCAGGGGGAGAAAACGTCCTCATTTGCTCTCTTTATTTTGTTCTGGTTCATCGCGGCTGTGCCCACGGAGGATCACGGGGAGGCTGGACCCCGGGCCAGCAGCCCTGCCGCGTGCCCCCGCTGGGTTTTGTGGGTGGGGAAATGCAGCCTGTTCCCCCTTCGCACACACTTAATTGAGCGAATCAAGCCTTCCCCCTCTGCTTCCCTGCCAATATAAGCGGCGGCTCGGGGCTGCACGAGCCCCGCTTCAGCCCGGCCCACCCGGGGATGCCGTGGGATGCTCCCCAGCGCACGCGGAAGGCAGGTCGCCTCTCCTCCTCCCGCGGGTCCTGGCCAACATTAAATACCTCTGACGGGCACCCGAAGAGGAAGCAAAGGCTCTTCTCTGCCTTTCAGATCCACTTGCTAATTACAAAGTGCGTTCATTTTAGCACCCTGCTATCCCATAATTGATGTTGGATACCTCTCACAATGAGCCTGATTTAAATGTATACATGTTTCTCCTTCTCCCGAAACCCTGCTGGCTGTGAGACACCTAATTAACAGCAGAGCTTTCAAAGTCTCCCTAACAAATGCATCCCTGTATTTCCTAGCACAAGGAGTCTCATTAGTGAAGCTGTGCTTTGTGATTATTTATACCCCTTCTATAATTAAAAATTCTGAAAGCTAATTACAATTATCCATCAGTTTTTCAACACACCGGGACCAGAGATCTTCACCTTTTTTTAACCATTGTTTTTCTTCCTTAACCAGCGCCCTCTCGTCCTTCAGGCACGGGCGTGCTCGACCCCCCTCCCCGCCTACACGGCTCCCTGTAACCCGCTCTTCAGCTGCAGCTCTCCGTCCCCTCGCACGTTGTAGCCGTCGGTTATTTGCTTTTACTGCGTGCTTCGGCCGCGGTCGCCAGCCGTGGTGTTTGCTTTGGGAGCTGGAAGTGGAAGCAAGCGACAGCAATCGCTCCTGGTGCGCAGGAGCCCGGGGAGTGTGCGAGGTGCTCACGTGTGTGTGTGAGGTGCCCGCGTGTGCTGTGCGAGGTGCCCGTGTGTGCCATGCAAGGTGCTCATATGTGTGTGTGAGGTGCTCGTGTGTGCCGTGCGAGGTGCCCACGTGTGCCGTGCGAGGTGCTCACGTGTGTGTGTGAGGTGCCCGCGTGTGCTGTGCGAGGTGCCCGTGTGTGCCATGCAAGGTGCTCATATGTGTGTGTGAGGTGCTCGTGTGTGCCGTGCGAGGTGCCCACGTGTGCCGTGCGAGGTGCTCACGTGTGTGTGTGAGGTGCTCATGTGTGCCGTGCGAGGTGCTCGCGTGTGCGTGCGAGGTGTGTGTGAGGTGCCTGCATGTGCGTGCAAGGTGCATGCAAGGTGCCCACGTGTGCATGCGGGGTGTGTGTGAGGTGCCCACGTGCGCATGTGAGGTGCATGCAAGGTGCCCACGTGTGCGCGCGAGGTGCCCGTGTGTGCATGCGAGGTGTGTGTGAGGTGCCTATGTGTGCGTGCAAGGTGCATGCAAGGTGCCCGCGTGTGTGNTCCGAGGTCGTCCCGTGTGCGTGCTAGGTGCCCACATGTGCGTGCGAGGTGCATGCGAGGTGCCCGCGTGTGCGTGCGAGGTGCCCACCTGTGCATGTGAGGTGCTCACGTGTGCATATGAGGTGCTCACATGTGCGTGCGAGGTGCATGCGAGGTGCCCACCTGTGCGTGCGAGGTGCTCGTGTGTGCGTGCGAGGTACATGCAAGGTGCTTGCGTGTGCGTGCGAGGTGCCCACCTGTGCATGTGAGGTGCTCACGTGTGCATATGAGGTGCTCACATGTGCGTGCGAGGTGCATGCGAGGTGCCCACATGTGCGTGCGAGGTGCTCACGTGTGCATGCGAGGTGCCCACATGTGCGTGCGAGGTGCACGCGAGGTGCCCACGTGTGCGTGCGAGGAGCCCGCGTGTGCGTGCGAGGTGCCCACATGTGCATGCGAGGTGCCCACGTGTGCGTGCGAGGTGCCCACATGTGCATGCGAGGTGCCCACATGTGCATGCAAGGTGCCCACGTGTGCGTGCGAGGTGCCCACGTGTGCATGTGAGGTGCCCACATGTGCGTGCGAGGTGCTCACTCGCACGTCGGCCCTGCTGCAGCCCTGGTGAGGCAACGCTGCGGTGCCGAGGATCCGCCCGTGGCGGCCATTGGGGTTCCCCTGCCAGGACCAGCTGCCCACCGGCGCTTCCTCGCTAGGTTTAGGCGTCACTCCCATTGCCGTGCCAACCCAGAAGCTGAGCCGGGCGCTGCGTCCCCCATCCCCGCCCAGCCGCCCCTGGGTGCGTCGCCCACAGCCCCCTGCTCCCCCCTCGTGTCGTGACCCCCTGTAGCACCTTTCAGGGTTTTGGAGCGGGGCTGTGAAAAATGACTTTCGAATAGAGCGTGTTCCCTGCACGGGCTGCGTCTGGGAACTCATAATCTTAATATGAACATCTTTAAATATCCTTACTAATGGGCTCATTCTTTAATTTCCTGAAGCAATGACAGTTTCAACAGACCCTATATCACAGCTAAGATGGGATCTGTCGCTGAATGGCTGAATTATATTTCACCCTTTATTTTTATCAGCTCTGCTGACTTATTTATTACATTTAGAGTCTCGGCTGGCTTTTGTCTGGCCTGTACTTTGCTGCTGCTCATAGAGGAAAAGCGATAGTTTATAAAGCCATTTTCACAGCGTCCCCATAATTTTAGGCCGTGTCTGAGGCTTCATTTTGAATGAAACTCTGTAGATAAACTGTTATTCATGGTGATGCCTGTGAAGTCCTTGGCAGCCCCCAGAGAATGCTGCCTGCTTATAAAGGGCTTTCCCTCAGATTTATTTTTGAAGAACAAAGGGCAATTTTCCCATCTTCGCAGCAGCAGCCCACGTGGCAGATGCCGCTCAGGGCGTTATCTTGCAGCATTTTTTTTTTATTGAAAATGTAATAAAATCCCGGGCTGCCGGTGGCTGGAGAGCGAGCCCTGGGAACTGCTTCCCGCGCGAGAGCTGGTGGGTTTGCGGCTGCTCCGGTGTCGGCGCCGGCCCCGGTCCCGGCCGGGCTGCCGTGGGCGGGCAGGGTGGTGGGAAGGCCCCCGCGGGTTTCCCTGCCGGGCACCCCGTGGTCCTGCCCCGCCGCGGCGCAGCTGGCCGGTTCGCCCCGGCACGAGGGCGAGAGGCGACTTCTGCTCCCCTCGTCCGCCGCCCCGCTGCCCCGGGAGCCTCGCTCCCAGCAGTTCCGCCTGAAGCGCGTCCAGGCCAGGCTTTAAGCATCTGGACATTGCGGAGGCGGGTGTTACTGAGCCAGCGGAGCACTCGGCCGTGTTGGCCTGGACGCGTTCCCGTGCTCCCTGCTCTGCTTGCCTGTTGGCTCCGGGCTCCCGGGAGCGGGGAGCATCTCCCAGCCTGGGCGCTGCCGGCACCGCTCGGCTGCTCTGCGGCGCCGGGCGCCATCTGCGAGCCTCGCCGGCCTCTCCCGCTCGCCGAGCGGCTCAGGGCAGCTCACAGCAGGGCACAGAGACGAGCTGCTGGCAAATGCCAGTGACCTCCAGCCAGCCGCGGTTTTGGGGACAGGGAATTTTCCAGGCAGAAGAGGAGAGCAGAAAGGAGCCAGGGGAGCGGAGGCGAAGCACACGAGCAGCAATGAGAGCTTCTCCTGAGACCCGGCAAGTGCCAGAGTTAATACATTTAATATATTTTGTACGCGCTATGCCAGCCATTAGAAATGTGCTTGTCCTGTCATTGCTCTGAGGCAATCACAGCGAAGCGTTTGTCCTCTGAGTGCATGGGGAAAAATTAGAGTGCCCTGAGCTGAATTGGTCAGCCAAAAATAATGTACGGCTTTAGCCTTGGAAGGAAATTGGGCATTGATTGGAGGAGAGAAGTTCAGCACAATACTTAAAGCAATGTGACATTTCCATAGGTTAGGGAAGTGTGCGTGGTAGGCGTAATTCAAGGTGTAAATCACCGGTTCCCGGCCGCGTTCCTTCGCGTGCCTCCGCCCATGGTTAGAGGAGAGCGGCTCTCGCCAGGCGCCGTGTCCTGGTCCCCTGCTCAGCATTGCCCATGCACGGCGCCGTCCCGCGGGCACAGCCGTGGTCCCGCCGCAGAGGTCGCCGCAAGGATCGGCGATTTAGCGCCGCCGTAAAACCTTGAGTGGGGAAATGATGGGAAAGCTAATACAGTCGTTACCTCATACTGATTTATCAGTTGTGGGGGGAGGCAGCGGAGCAATTTACCTTTGGTGTCAATGCAGGCAGCTGCCAGCCTGGCCCAGCCTGACCCACTGATCCGTTGCCTGCCTTCCACCGCTGCTGTGCAGCTCAGCGGCGGGTAGGGCGATGGGACAGATACGGGGAACTGCTTCAGTTTTTAGGTGTATGGGGTTTGCATCAACATGTCTTTTCATGTTATTAAAAGTCTCCTTAGCAAGTGTTTCTATTCCTTCAGTTTCTGCGCCAGGAGGGGAAAAAAGGCAACTTCTGGCCTAGGGAGTTATGAGATTGCTTCCATTGCTGCTGACACAACAGTGGGAGTATCTGAGCTTGGGCTGTTCCTGGAGAAAGGCTGAGCAAAGACCCAGAAGACAGCCCTCACTAAAGCATCCTGCCATCACGAGATGCCAGGCTGCTGCGTGTGCTGCCTGAAGCAGCAAGCCAGGAGCATCCCTCCTCCACGCTGGGGACCATTCCCAGCCTTGTCGTGGGATGCAGGAGGGACGACCTGTTGCCACTCGTGAATAAAAGGCCTATAGAAAAATTCAGCCTGTGGATTTCCCTGGGAGCTTGTCCGAGGTGACAGCTCCTACAGCCCTTAGCGGGCTTGTGGAAGCAATTGCATTAGTTCCCGTGCATCAATCTGAAGAAGCACAAGTTCAGAGCGGGCTGGCGCTGGCAGGAGGACATTGGCAGCCGGCTGAGCGGCAGCTGTATCTGTGTTACTGCACGGCAGTAAAGCCACTTTGGGAGCCTCTGGGATATGTTCCTGCGGCAGCGGTGCAAGCGAACTGGCGTGCATCAGGGCAAGGACATGCTCACCGTGGCCTTCCACTGTCTCACCTCGCCACAGCTAAAACAAAGCAGTGAGTGACCTGGAAAAAATGCCGAGGTGTCCACCTCCTGCTCTCCGGCGGACAGTCCTTTAACGGCGGATTAGCTCCGAGTGCCGCCGGGCTGGTGCTGGCACCGGTGTGGGCTGGTGAGCGCTGGGTGACCGGCCCAGCGATGCCGGGCGGGGATGCTCCTTCGGGGAGCGGTGGCCACGCGGGCAGGGGCTGCCTGGACCCCTCGGCCCAAGGTGCTTTCCCCGTCGCAGCCCGTCCAAACCATGAGAAATTTCTCTCAGCTCTATGAATATTTAAAGTAACTTGCAGGATCTCAAGAGCTCCCTATCTACCCTTCTTAGGGATGGTAATGATCTCTGAATATGAAATTAGGAATAATTATAATCCATTCATCCCTTTAATAATGAGTCAAATAATTCCAGCGCTCGTTGGCAGAAGTTCTCTGAGAGTCTTCCATCCTGCGTGAGCCGGAGCAATTGCGCTGCGGCGGAGTTAGGGGCTTCTCTTTGCAGCAGCCCAGGCTCGCCCCGCGCCCGGGCGCTCGGGCTGGGCGGTGGGTGTTCCTGCCTGGGGCGGCCCCCGGCTCCCGCAGCCTCCGCGCAGGGCGCTCGCCGGGGCTGCGGCACGTGCTCCGGCTCTGCCCTGGCCATTCCCAGTTCCTCCCACAGAACCGCAGAGTCCTCCCCCTGCAGAAGGCATTGAGAAGCCTCCTGGGTGTCGTGTAATTGGTTCTGCTGCCGTTTTAGCAGAAGGGGCTCAAGCTCCAGCTCTCAGGTAATGAGGACATTGTAGCTTATTTGTGTTTTTCCAGCTAAAGTGCACTGAGTTTTATCTCATTGCATTTTTCCCCTTCAGATAACTCACTCGTAATTACCTGTTCTCATATGGATAGGATGCTTCCATTTTACCAGCTCGTTTTCAAAAGGCCGCTAACGGCATCAGAGCCAGAGAGGCTTGGCACCCAGTGGCCCAAGCCGTGGTCGGCTCCTGCGCCCGCTGCCGGTGAGCTCCTCCGTCTGACGGGGCATCGTCAGGTCCCCAGTTCATGGGCATGAAGCGTCTGAGAGCCATGGCTCCGGAGCCATCTGGAAAGGCAGCGTGCTTTTATTTCAGAGCAAACTTCCCAACTCCAGCAGTAACTTGAGGAGTTCTCAGGCACGGCCGAGGACAGAAAGCCGAGTGCCCTGTTCCCAAAGCTAAAATATACAGACAGCAAGAGAACAAAGGAGCTTGTGACTAAACATTACGGTAGCCTGAAGAGCACAGCAGTATTTTAAGCTACTGCCTGCTATCTTTGGACTGTGACTCTCTGATGAGTAACAAAATATTTACTTTTTTTCCCTTTATGGGTCTGTCATTCCACTGGCAGAATCTTGTCCTATTGACCCGAAGAACCTCAATTTCAAAGCTATTAAAACCTAATTTTCTATACCAGGCTCCTGAGACAGGCACGAACTTTCATAGAATAATTCATTTCTTCCCTCTGAAAAAGAAAAAAAAAAAAGAAAACGGAGAGCTGAGAGAGACGTTCGAGTGCCTATTCAAAGGGAAGCCCGGGCCGGAGCCGCGCAGCCAGGCGGCAGCTGCCTGCGTGTTCGCTGCTGATATTTCCCTCCGCCTGTCCTTCCAGAAGAGGAGCAGGTACACTCCTCAGATAAAACGCCCATTTAGTAGCCACCCAGCGTCAGCTGTATTTACACCAGACAACTGCTGTTTACTGATAAAACACGAAGCCCGTGGGGCCGCAGGAGCGGTCGTCCTGCCTGGGGCAGAGCGGGGCAGCCAAGGTCAGGGCGCTGCCTGCAGCGGGGCTCCTCACCCTCACCGGACAGAGTAAGCTCCCAGCCGCCTCCTCCTCCTCCTCTGGAGGGGTTTGAGACCTTTGCGTTTGCTTTATCCCAGGAGCTCGGTGCTGCTCTACGGCCAAGCCCGAACCTTGCGCGGCCACCACGCTGGGCTGACGCGGTGGCTCCTACCTCCCAGCGCTCCTGCAAGGCTGATGGGGTTGCAGGGAGGTGCCGCCGAGGGTGAGTAGCTGCTGGGTGAGGCGATCCCACACCGCTGCCGCTTCCTTTGCCAAAATGCAGACGTAATGGAAGAGAAAGGCATGGCAGGATAATGCCTGAGCTGCGATTTGGCTCCTGGGGCGGCGGGGGCTTGCCGAAGAGCAAAGCCACGATCCCAGCGGGGGACACATTTTCCCAAACCATGGCGAAAGGGTGGACTTCAAAGGCTGGAGCCAACTTTGCTGCCAGGACCGCGCTTACTGATTTCATTAATGATCAACGCACATGAGGAGGACGAGGAGGAGGAGGAGGAGGAGGAGGAGCAGGAGCAGGAGGAGGATGGGGACGGCCACAGCAAAGGAAAACATGCTGCTTTCTGGGGCTGGCATCTCCTTTCGGTTACTGGTGACTGAGCAGTACCCGGTGACTGAGCAAATACGCCAAGGCTGCCTCTGCAAGAGGAACGAAGGGAGCGTTTGGCTAGCGGAGTACGAGGGGCACCCGGGGGGCATGGGGAGAGCTGGCAGCAAACTGAGCAGAAGAAGTTGGGAACCTGGGGACTCCCCGCTCGGGAACTGGCAAACCAGTGGGGAAATGGTGGTGCTCTGCCGGGCTGGGCTGTAGCGGGGCCACGGAGCCGGGGCGGCTCTCCCCTCCTGCTGCAAACCCCTTGCAGTGCTCGCTCGGGTGCCAGCAAACCCCGCAGCTGGCGGTGCTCCGCCGAGCCGCTGTTTAATATTCTCAGTCGTGATAACGCTTTGTTGGATAAGTGCTTTTTAAACCCTACAGATAGATAGAGTATCTGGAGTGGCATTTTAAAAGAGAAAATTGAGACAAGATTCATTACAGGCACCAGTAAATGTCAAACATTTTATCAACTGTGTAAAGTGCCGTGTTAAGCTGTCTTTTCCCCCCAAAGCTTGATTAAAACTATAAATGCCTTCTTAATATTAATATTATTCTCTTCTCCGTGCTGCTTGTTTGGTTATTTGCAATGGCAAGAAAGGGCTGGTGGTTAGCGGAGGAGGCAGCGTGGGCAGGAGAGGCGGGGGTGCAGGCAGCGGGAGCCCCGCAGCCTCGCTCGGCCCCGGCAATGCGGGTGCCTGGCTCGGGGCTGCCCCGGCGAGGGGAGCAGCCGCCCACCCATCGCCCTGTCCCAGGCCGAACCCTCCCGCCGCGGGACCCCCGTCCCGGGGCCGCCTTTCAGGCTCGGTCCTGCTCCGAAATTCTCCTGCACGCATTTCTCTCGTACAAGGAGAGTTGTCTATAACAGGTCCTTCTCGCTAAGCTGTATTTAATTAAAAGCTGGCTCTTTGTTGCGTGTGGTAATTAGCGCTCTTTGCTTGGAGGCTCAGACTCAATCAATATCTAAATCCGTGGTCTAAATCTAGCGCAATAATAAATAGCTGCGCAGGCTGTTTCACGAGGACCCGAAAGCTGTTGTCGCTGTCGTCATCTGCAGCATGAATTCAACACCGGCAGCACTGAGCGGGGCTGGGAAGGGCTCACACGGTTCCCCAAAGGCTCCCTGAATTTGCAGGGAGCGTGCACTTCAATGCAGTCTTCCTCCAGAAATTGCCTGTGCTTCCAGATAGCGGGGCAGCACGCCTTGGGAAGGGCCACCTGCGCGTCCCTTGCTTGCAGGGCACTTGTTTCCCCCCTAAGCCACCTGTAGCAGGGTTTGGTGCCCCTCTGCAGCCCCTGGGACCCCAGAGGGACCGTGGGTCCCTACAGCGTCCTTCCTGCCTCCGCCACAGAGCAGAGCGAGCCAAACAGCGTTTCTTTCACCGGGAGGATCAGAACCAGCTTTTCAACCAAATTATTCATTATAAGTATTACTTCTGTTACAGACACATCTGATCTTCATGAAGGGCGCGGTTTCTGAGAGCGGAACAAACCCGTGAAAAACGCGCGGCCCGGAGCAGCTCTGGAATATTTATTTCTCCAGCGAGTCTCGCTCGGGGCGTTGGGGTGCTGCTGGGGATGCGCTGCGCCGGTGGGCGCCGGCACCGGGAAGGGCCACCTCCGGAGCCGCCGGCTCCCGCCCTGCCAGAGCTGGTGTGGGACTGGCCAGCGTTCCCGCGCGCTGCCTGCGGGCACTCGCCGAGGAGCTCTGAGCTGCGTCTTGGCCACAGGAGAAACCTGGGCATGCAAAGACTGCTTGCGTAGCCAGCGCCGGGTCTGCTAAGGAGGTTTGGAGGGTAGGCATGAAGCCTTGCTGGGAGGCAGCAGCTTCTGCCCTGCTCGGTTGGCCCGGGCTCCGGGGGACCACGGTGAGCCTGTGTTTTTCCTGGGCTTTCCCGATTTTTCCCCCGCGAGTCGCCTTCAGCCGGGAGCCGGCCTGGCCGCCTCAGCCTGGCTTCCTTTCCCTGACTGCGTGAATAACACCGCCGCACTGGCGGGTGGGCGCCCTGGCACTCCCAGTTGTGCCGGGCTCTGGCACAGCAGCAAGGCTATCAGTTAATTTCTTAGAGAGTGACAGGTAGAATAAATGACGGTAAACGAATTAACTCTGTTCGAGGATTAAGGCTGCCTGTGCACTAGTGGAAATGCTCTCGCCGGCCGGCGTTTCCTGCTCGCGCCGGCCCCGGGGAGGCGGGCGGGAGGACAGTGCCGGTGCTGGCAGCCGGCGTGGGAGCCATGGGAGGGGGAGAGCCAGCAGGAGCTGTGCTGAGCCCCAAGCACGGGTCCCGTCAACTCATTGCAAAATTGTAAATGAATTTTAAATTTACACTGCTGTGCTAAATCTACAAAACGATTCTTAAAGATCAGCACTTTACCAGAATTATGCCATTTTAACTGGCAGAGATATTAACTGATGCTTCCTATCTGTCCGTCACCTCGCACCAATGCTTAGCCTCAGCTATATAAACGTCATTTAGCAGAGTCACTTAAAAAGACGTGTAAATCGAGAGGAAAAAGGGATGCAGAGAGGAGCCCAGTGAGCATTGAGGGGAGTCTGGAGGTTGCTTGGCTGAGATAAAATAGGCATTTAATGATACTGGGCAAGACTGATGTGTGCTCCGTGGGCAGGGTATGATTTAGTCCCGGCGACTTTGCCTTCAAGTGCTCGCACTTTATAAATGAGGCAGCTGGTAACCGCGTTGTCGTCACTTAGCAGCCTCGATGGGTTCGGGGCGCGGTGGTCTCCTGCCCTGGCACCGGGTGGGAGCAGGCGCGTCTCCCCTCGCACCTGAGGACGTCCTCACGGGAGAGACACGGGGTGGAAAACTCTTCTTGGGGATAACTTCATCCCTGCGTCAACACTGGTACTAACCCACACATTAAACTCAAACATCAGATCCTTAAATCCCATACCGAGAGCACCACTGAAGTGGATCAGAGCCAGACATTTCATTACTGTAGCAAAGATTTTATTTATTTTTTAGGTATGGGCTGGGAGCCGGAGGTTCTCACGAGCACAAGAAAATGGATGGTTGGCAACTCCCATCGGAGCAGTCCTACAAATGACCCATGGTTCACAGTTATATAAAGCGTCTTATATAGTAAACAATCTCATTAATAAAAGCAGAAGTACAAGGGCCAATGTAATCCAGCCGGTGTGACTAACTGGATTTATAGGCTCACTCTCGGTGCTCGGTGCAGAAGCAGAAAGGTTCCTCGGATCTTACAGCAACTAATTTCTGCAGAGATCCTCAGTGGTGGTTGTTCCCCCCGGAGAAGGGACAATGACATAGAGATAGGTTAGCGTGATTTATTTTTTTTTAATTTGCTTTCCCAGCATCACGATTTGAACAGCCCACACGCGTGCCACCCGCCCTCCACGGACATGGGCTTTGCATCTGCGGAGACGGGTCCAGACCCTGCTCCCATCTCCCCCCAAAGCCACGCTGGGGAAAGCCCGGCCCCGGCCAGCAGAGCCCCGCTCGTGCCGGGGCACTCATGGACCACCACTATTACCTCCCTCCCTCCTTCGCCCCTTCCTCTTGGACTCTCAGGCCGTTTCGGGGTTGGTTTGCTCCAGAGGCGATGCTTCCCGCCCCATGCTGGTCTCGCCGCTGTGGATGACTCCCAGGCTTGGCTCTGTCGCTGATGGACGCCCCACAGCACGCCCAGCCTCAGTGTTTTCTTGCTGTCTCAGTGTCAGGGCAGAAAGCTCTTCTTCCTTCGAACAAAGTGGTGGTTATGGGGTGGCCGTCACCTCCCAGGGTGCTTTCGCAGAGATGAATGTGTTCCCGTGATCCGTAGCACTTCACATCTTCCCTGTAGCCAGAGCTTCTCCAGCTTTCCGCCTCCAGGTCTGGGGCGTGATGAGTTGGGTCCACGTGTTCCCATGATGGTTCTGCTCCTGCCGTTTGTCGCCCCTGGAAAGGGAGCCGTGAGATTTGGTGTGCGGTCTGGGGAGAGGAGTGGGCTTGGGGAGGGCTGTTGAGAAGGAGGCTTTGAGAACAGCAAATATTTATGGAATATTACAGCAATGGCACTTGCAGATAATTTTGGATATTAAGGGAAAAGAGCGGCGTTTGCTTTCCCAGCTCTGCAAGGTATTTGTGCTGACAGCCTCCCCTGTCCCCTCCCTAGCCAGCGAAGGCACCGTTCCCGTCGCTTGCTCGTAAAACCTCTCACGACTTTGTGTTATTCTCAGAGACAGCAAGTGGGAGAGTTTTATCCTTCCAGAGGCACCACCAGCCTCGGTGCTGCCTTCGGCGTTCCCAAATTGGGAGTCCCGTCTGGCGCCTGCCCTGGGCGCGGGCGCAGCCCCTGCCGCGGGGGTCTCGGTGGCCGGCCCCGGCTCTGCCCTCGCCCTGCCGCCCTCCCTCCCTCGGCCCCTTGCTCAGGCTGTGCCGCTCTTCAGAGGAGTGGAGAATAAATGGAAATGATCAAATTAATTTAAGCACCTGCCAGACCGCCGCCTTCACTCAAGTGGAATGCGGCTTTATAGCTGCGGGAGCGTGCTTTAATTATAGATTTGAAAAACTAGAGGTTCAGCTTTGGTGTTGACAAGGAGGAGCCTGCTAATTGCCTTGTTTTCTCACCCAGCACCAGCGCGGCTTCGCTGGGGCAGCACCGGCAGCGCACTTGCCTGCAGGTGACGGCACCCGCGGGCACGGGAGGCAGCGGGCAGCATCCCAGTGGGACCGGGCATGGGCGCCCGCCCCGGGGAGCGCCGCTCCGCTCGCTTTTCCCTGCCCCTACCAGTGCCGGTTAAGCCGTCGTAGGCTGAGGTGCCATATGTCATTTTTTCCTACAGCCTTTTCAAAGTGTGAAGAAAGAGACAACTGTGAGAGGTGGCATTTCCACGCTTGGTACCGCGGCATACGCTTTTCGTGAATAACCTCAGCCTATTATAATGCAGGCAACAGGTAGCGTGACATACTGCCGGGCTATTCTGGAGACTTGGAAAGTACAAGTGATGGCCTCCGAGCCAGCCCCTGTAAAGAGGCCGCCTGCCCAGAGAGCGTTCGGGCTGGGTCCCACCAGGGAGGACGCCGATGCCCCAGCTCCAGCAAGCCCCCGGCTGCAGCGCCCCGCGTGGCTGCGGGGTACTCGGGCTGCCCGGCGCTTGCAGCGGCGGCTACCAGTATAACCTGGGATACCGCAGATCCAGAAACGCAGCTTAGCTCACCAATACAAACCATCTTTCCAGCTCATTTGCCTGCAATAGCTCTTCAGGCCGCTAATGTACGGGATCCAGGCACCGGCCACAGGCTCCCCGCTTGCCTAATTTCCCATTTCTCTCTTTCCTTTCTTTAAAATTCTGCTTAAAGCTCCCCAGGCTCGGGAGCCACCGCGGCATCTTCGGCGGCGGCCGTTCGGGCTGGCTGCCTTATGTAAGCGAGGGAGGGACTTCACAAAACTTCCTCCGTTCCGAGGCTTATTCAATTAAAAGCCGGTTTTGTGGTGCGTGTGCTAATTATAACTTTTTAGCCCAGAGGATCAAAATGAACTTGTTGCTTATGATTCTGTAACTCAAATCCACTGCAATTAGTTTGGATGCTCAGAAATTTTCAAAACAACTCACCTATATAAATGCGCTTTGCTGAGATTATTCTTTTCTTACTTGAACATTTTTTGTACGCTTATATGCGAAGGAAACTGCCTGAGGATACGTTTCTTGCAAAAAGTAGGGATGCTGAGGCTTGCAACTATTATGCTGGTGAGCAGTAATGATTGTCCATGGTTTTTTAATGCTGCAGCGTAAGATATCCCAGGCAACTGAGCATTGCAGAAGGGGAAATGGCCCTGGTGAAAACAGCAGCAATTTCCCATCAGGGCAAGCTCCTGAGACTTTAATTTGGTGTTTTCCTTAGAAGTACATCGGCTGCTGGAAAGCCGACCCCATCTGTGATCGAAGGGGAAAGGGTGGGAAAAGCAAGAGACCATCAGTCCCTTGGTAATGACCTGTAGGTTCTTTCCCTCTCGGGCAGCCTTGGGGATCCACGGCAGCAATAAAGATGATTTCAGGGTTTGACCGCAACACTTCCTGAGTAGCGTATAACATTCAGGGAGCCTTGAAGTGCTGGCAGGCAAAAGGGGAGGCCCCTTAGTGCACCTGCTGGTGCAGGGCGGCAGCGGGGCGGGCGGGCGAGGACCGCGATGCCGAGCGCCGGCGGCTCAGGTCCATGGGGATGCAGGGTGGTCCATCCCAGTGCTGTGCTCTCGGTTCTCCCTCTCTCCACGGCTGGAGGCGCTGGCTGTTGTCCGCGGCAGCGACTGCAGAGCCACCGGCCAGGAGGGCTGCTGCGTTCCCGTGCGCGGTGCCTTGGGTGTTTGCCAGCGTGGGTTTGGACGTGGGTGGGTCACGGACCTTCGATGTAGAGACCCTGTTGTCGGAGCATGCGGTCCCTTTGCCACAGGCCAATGATGATGCGAAATGACCTCCGCATCGCTCCTGGCACATACGCTGCGAACTGCGGCAGTTCTGTGTCATAATGAAGCCAATCAGTGCGGCGGCTCTGCGGGCACGGGAGCCCAGGAAGGCACGCTGGGTGGGGATGCCGGCGCGTCCCGGGAGCGACCTGCCTGGCGCAAGCTGTGCCGGTGCCGGAGCGGAGCATAAGCCCACGCTCCCGGCATCTCCCTTCCATGCCGGCACGCTGCTGCCAGAGGCCACGAACCGCAGGGCCGTGGGGGACCGGAGGGGTCTTGCCTGCCCTGGTTGCGGGTAAGTCACAGCCCCGGTGGCACGTGCCCCGGCACAAGCACCAACCTGCCCTGCGCGTGTCGAAAGAGCCATTCGTGGCCTCTGTATCGCCCGCATTGGACAGACCAGCGCAACTGAAAGGGAAAAAAAAAAGTCTAGTCTAAGCTCGGAGTGGAAAAGAGCAATGCTGAATTCATTCCAGAGAGTGGGGCTGGGTCTCCTGAGTACAAGCAGCGGCTGTTTTTCCTGACCGCACCATGAAAGGTGAGGATAAATTCTCCCAGGACTTTTCAGCTCTCTGTCCAGTGATTTCAGAGCTGTTTCCATCCCGACTCGTGAGTCACGGCGGCAGGAGGCTGCGTGTGTGCCGATGGGGGAGGCTGCCGGCGGCTCTGCCTTTCCCAGCTGAGCCCCGGCAGCACCTTTCCCGGAGCGCGGATCGCACCCTTCGGCTCTGTCCGGAGGCAGCCTGACGAGCAAAGGCCGAGGAAATGTTTTACACCGAACAGCAGCCCCCCCCCGAGCTTCCCACCCCGCGCCGCACCGAGGTGGTGGCAACCAGCTGGGCAACCTGGGGACGCTTTGCACCGGCAGCCCTCACTCTTTCAAAATTACTTATTTTGATAAAACAGATTCCTCTGGAGGAGGAAACGGCTGTCTGGCTGTTTTCAGGCTGATTTGGAGCAAATCAAATGCTGGTTTTCCCTTTCGCCCAGTGCCTTGGGGATGCCTGGGTTTGTTTGCTGTGCATCCCGAGCCTTTGGACGAAAACCGAGAGCGAAATGCTGCAACGGGTCGCGCTGGCCATCGGTGGGTGAGCGCCTGAAGCCGGGCGCTGGGTCCCAAACACCACCCACAGCGAGCCCCGGAGGGCGTTCCGCATACTCCCGATTTCTTTCTTATTCTGTGCTTCAGGGAGCCCCTGCAACGAGCTGCTTGCTCCGCTTCCGCTGGGGAAGATGATATTTTTGCTTCAGTTCATTATAAATACGCATTCAGGGAAATATTAAGTCAGGAATTAAATTCCAGCTACTTAGGGGATTGACACAGGAGTACATCATCGTAGTCTGAGGGGTAAATCGACAGAAGCTTATGTAAATAGAGCAGCTTACACGTGGCTCTGGCTCCTGGCCCTGTGCAAGCGCTCCCTGAGCCCCGGGACGGGGATGCGGGGGGCGGGGGGCGGGAGGCGGCAGCCCACCTCCCGGGACCAGCCCGTGGTATCAACAGTGGTATCGGGGCACCAAGCGGGAGCTGGGGCCTGCCTGGTCCTGCCGACGGGAGAGAGAGCAGAGGTTTGGGTCCCGCTGCCCAACCCCGTCCTTAGACGCATCCTTCCACGCTTCTCGTGCACGAGGAGTTTGCACTGGAAGGGGGGAAACGCAGTAAATCTTGTTGAAAAGGTTGCAATCTGTTAATAATTGCTCATTTAATTATCTTAATTATGGTTTCACAGAGCTGATGTTATTGCCAATACAAAGGGAAAAAAAAGGAGAAAAGAAAAAAATGTCTCCTGGATTAGCAACGCCTCGATTACAGGCAAGTGAGCAACAGGTTTCTTTTTAAAGCCTCGATTACGGATGGGCACAGCCTGAAAGGAGCAGGGCAGAAGGAAGGACAGGCTGATCTCCCCACTGTGACGAGCGCTGGAAGCGCCTCACCGCTGCAGGCTCCGGGCATGGCAGCAGCGCTTGGCTTTTCACCGGCACGACACTCCCTGGCTTTGGAAAAGCAATAAAGGTGGCTAGAGCCAAGGAGGAGGGACCGACTGCCGAGCCTCAGCACGTTTCGCTAATGTGGTTCCATATACTCTTTAATTTCTCCGTGATACAGCAAACGGATGCTGTGCTGCTACCAAACACGGCACGCAGCGCCTGGCGTGCCGCACGGGCCCTTGCCGGCGGGCAGCGGCATCGCCGGCTCCCGCCGCGGTTTCTCGGCGCCTTTGGACCTGCGTCTCCCCCTCCCTCAGCCGCGGCGGAGCTCCGTCAGGAGATGCTCCCTCGGGGCAGCATCCTCTCGGCGTGGCCGAACGCCCACAGCTCCATCCTCGCATCCTCCATCCTCCAGCGCTCTGCCCCGAAGCATGCTCTCTGCTGGAAGATGCGGCTCTTTCGGTGGCTGAAATCCCTTACGACCACGCACCGGTTGCGATCAAAATAACTTCCAGGTTCTCGAGGTGCGCAAATGTCGGCTTTTGATCAGCCGGCTGCTGGCAGCCCTTGCAGAGCCCACGATAAAACTGCCACCAAACAGCGATGTGTTTAAGCATATGCTTAAAACTGTGCTAATTAGGGCTTGTGAGAACGTGTGCGGTAATAACGGGTTTTTGCTGTTAAAACCGCAGCTACTGTTGCTGTATAAATAGATGGAGCAGAAGCAAATATGTTTGTTTCTACCTTACTTTGTGTGTTAGAGGAAGAAGCACCAGCTGCCTTAAAAAACATATTTATTATTCACTAAGAACACACTTTAAAAAAACAGGAATAAACAGCAAAGTCAAAATATTTGGTTTCCACAGCAAGCCGAGGCTTCTGAAGGACTTCTTACAGCGTGGAAGCTGAGGAGCCGCACGCTGCAGGGCCGTGGTGTAAAATGAAGGGAAGACTATTTTGTGATCTAAAGGTCCCTGTTCAGCTCGGGGTGCTTTGGCATCGGGCTGTCGCGGCGCCAAGTTACCTCACTCCAAGGGCACGGATCCGCGCCCCGTGGCAGAGCCAGCCACCTCCACCGCTCCCACGGGAGCAAAGCTTTCCCGAAACCCTCCTGTCTGCTGGCCCAAAAAACTCCAGCAGCCCCTTAGATGGCTCATTTCAACGGGAATTAAGGCACCGGGAGACCTTGCAGCACCCCGTGACTGCAGCGGCCGAATGTCCCCGCTGCCGAGGCGGGCGGCGGGCTCGCTCGGCCGCTGCAGCGCATTTACTTTGCTCGCGGGACAGGAAAGTCCTTGGCAGGATTTATGCAGCCGGTACTCGCCCCGACGCGAGGCGTGTTGCTGCAAGCATTACTGGAAGGGATATCCGCAGATATTCGGCTGGAAGGAGAGCTGACTGACTCCCAGCAGCACGGGGATAAATGATTTAGAGGCTGAGCAGTCGGGCTTTTCTGAAGGATGCTTCCTCAGGGCGTAGCGGATGAGCGCTCCTCATCCCATACAGGCCCTGGCCGCATGGTTACGGCGACGGCATGTATGGTAATTACAGGTATGTTGTCTGAATGCATTTGGGCATTTTCTCCTACCAAACTGGGGCCGTTTTCAGTTTAAACAACGATAATGGGTTTTGGAGGATGAGTTATGGGCAGCGGGGAAAGCACGGGGCTCGGGGAAAGCAGAGAAAGGGAGAAATTTGCCTTGCGCCAGCGCTCCCTCATCCTCCCTACGTGGTTCCCCCCACCTCTGCTTGGCCCATCCCCATCCTGGGGAGATGAAATAATAGATAAATAGAAGATAAATAATAAGCTGTGCGACGGGTGCTCCCAGCCGCAGGGGGCTGAGGCCCGGCACTGTTTCGGAGCAGCAAGCCCGTCTCCACGACCCGCTGCCAGCCCAAAGTTGGCCAAACCTGCAGGTGCTTCAGAGAGGAATTTCCCGGGGTGGGAGGCCCGAAGCGGCCGACGGGCACCGCCGACAGCCGAGTGTGCGCGGTTCCCACCACCCACCTTTCACACGCTGGGAAGCTGAATAATCCGGTTTTCCCCAGCCCCAGACGGAACAAGCACGCCATAAATATTCATCTGCTCAAATGAAAGCATTAGCCCTTGTTTCCTCGAGTGGAACTAACTGAAAATTGATGATAGTTTTCTGAAAAATGCAAGATTATGTACACAGAAGCAATTATATATAAACTGATTAATTATTTAACAGCTTGTTAATGAGCAAGCGTCGGTCTCACTGCTCAGGCCGTCCCACTCATTTGCTGCCGCGGGTGGCGGGGCAGGGGGAGCCGGGGGACCGAGATGCTTTTCACGTAAGCGATGCCCTTTGGGCGCCGAGCTCCGGGAGGCGACGCTGGAGAGGCTGGCTGCGGGGCCAGGATCCAGCGGCGCGGCAGACCTCTTCATCTCCAGCTCCAGATGCCTGCTTGCAGCCTGGAAGCATTAGCTGCATTAGATGCTCTTGAAATTCTCATTAAACATGTATAAATGGAAATAATTTGATTTTCTAATGCAAGCAAACAATTTTCATTGATAGAAAATGCGTGTTCCTTGAGCAGCGCTGGTGTGCCGGAGCAGCCGGCACCGCTGGCCGGGCTGCCAGCACCTGCTTCAAGCCTCCTGCAAATGGAGTTTCTCACTCTTATTGGCGTTCCCAACCAGCCCGAGCTCTGTTATGTGCTATCAGCGTTAACTGTGTCAAGCTGTTAGGTGTGGGAGGTCTCGGTCGGGTCCTGCTGTATCGCAAGCACTCTGCAGTCACTTCGGAGGCGACAGGATAAAGTTTATTTCAATAGCTGTTGCGGTGCTGCTTTCAGAAATATCTTTCATATCATTACGACCCATGCCAGAAGTGAGACGTGCCTGTGAGTCGGTGTGTGGGGATTCGGGGCGAATGAAATCCAGCAAGCCAGTTTCCTCGAGCTTGGTGGAAGATTTGTGCGTAATAAAAGTAAAAACAAATAAGCACTTGCAAATGCAAATAAGGGGAGGTACATTACTTATATCAAGCAGATTACACGTGGTACTTACAAACGGGCTACTAATTACATGTTAGTGGATACGGAAAGCAAAATATTCCATGTAATTTTATTCGAGGACTCCTTTACGTGCAGAAGGACCCACCGCCCCAGCCCAAGCCTCCATTGAGCAGCAGCGCGCAGGATGACGATCGCCCAGCTGAGAGCGGGGCCGGCGAGAGCCGGGCTGGGGCCGGGGCCGGTGGGTGCAGTGCTCGCCTGGGGCGTTAAACTCAGCTGCAGAGGAAACTGCTTTGATGGCAGAGGGTGAGGCTATAAATTACCTCGTCAGAGGGCGAGCTGCCCCTCGGTGTTTTGCAGCCCCTTTCTTTCTCTCTGCGCTCCAGAGCAGAAAAGCCTTGCTCCTTCTCACAACGCAAAGCCCACAAGCCCAGGGAAAGGCGCGTTTCCCTCCGATTCCGCGCTGAACTGGTGTTAGCCGAGAAAGGCAGGGCTCTCTCACAGAGCGGGCTGTAACCTTGCTCCGCAGCAGAAGAGCCCCAGCTTTTCCCGCTGCCCGTGCCGCTGGTCCCGGCGGCAGGGGTGCCGCAGCCCTCGGGACGTCGTCGCTGCCCTGCCCAGGCGTGCCCCTTCAGGACGGGAGCGTGGGAGAAGCCAGGAGCAGGGCAGGAACCCGCGGGAACGGTGAGCGGAGCAGGGAATCGCCAGCGGCGGGGCGGGCAGCGGGCGCTGCGGCCGGGCGCGCTCGCCTCCCTGCCGGGTTGGGCTGATGCTCCATCGCAAAGGCGCCAGGCCAGGCCGTCTCTGCGAGGCAGCCCCTTGCCAGGAGCTGATAAATTAGTTTGCACTTTAATTCTCTTTCCTCTTCAGACAAGGAGACATTTTAAAATGAAATGCAATCTAGATTATTCAAATTCAATGTAATCTGCTCCCAGATTTCAGAGCCAGGCTGACAGAGATGCTTTCCCCACCATGAGCTAATTCGCTTATTCCTAAAGGAAGAGATGCAAGATCTCATTAACGGAAGTCCGCAGAGACTGTGTTTTAATTTTGGCAAACAGGAAAGCTGTCAGGCAGTAATCTGAGCAATGGAAAAATTATTAGGGGCATTATTAGAGACACATAAAGCATTTTAAACAGTAAAACCCGCTGCAGAGGCTCGCCTGGCCCCAGCCAGGTGGGGCAGGGACCCTCCGGAGGCAGCTGCCCACCGCCTGGAGGGTCTATTGCAACAGGCAGGTGTTTCCTACAAGCCTTCACAGTTTTTTAAAAGCTGCTGGCAGAAGCTGTTGGCAGCAGGTATTTAGATGCCTCGGTGGAAAGGCTTCCTGCAGATGTGTAGGTTTATGGGGAAAAATTAAGTGAATATGTATCGCTGATGAGGAGTTGCATTGCATTATTCATCCTGGAAACTGTGTAAACCAAGAAAGTTAAAAGAGGGAAACTGCTGCTGTAAGCCGGGGTGTTCTAACACACAAATGATGGCTTTCATCCCTAGCAACAGAGCTGCTAGGTTTTTAATTTTACGCGCCCTGAGCTCAGCTCGCCGCTTGTGCAGGCGCAGCAGTCCTACCGCTCTGACGGGGGTCTCCCCTATTTCCATTGCTGTCGAGCAGCTCTCAGATCTGCGATAATTTAATTAACCTGCCTTGTTTTGCCGCGTCTGTTGGAGCAGGAGAAAAGGATCCAGACATCCAGGGAGTTACCTTTTTGCCTGAGCACGTACGTCTCCTACACAAAAGTCGCAGCACAGCATTTCCCCACCTGGAGATCTCATTGGGGGGTTTTAAATTATAGATCTTTTTCATAAATATGTGTCAACTGCTCGGGGTAAAGAAGAAAGCAGCCTATTAGACGGCCGGTGCGCAGTCGTGCCTGAGCCGATCCTGCCCGTGCAGCTCCTGGGCATCGAAGCCGGGGGGGAAGCTGCGGGCTGGGGCTCGCCGGCCGCGCTCGCTAGAAGCACCGTGTGTCCTTACGTTGGAGAGCTGGCTGGAAAACCGAGGTGCTTGCGCAAGGGCAAAGGAATTTCAGAAGTTTAAAGGTAAGCTTTGGCCCTGCCGCTTGTCAGTGTGGTGCTCCATAGCTCTAAAAATAGAGCGTCTCCGACGGAGGAAAGATATTTTTGGAAAAGCTGGTTACTGCAGCCAATCTCGCGTCGTTACCGCAGCCCCTGCTCGGAGCCTTCCTCTAATTTCCTTCTGCACGTGAATTTTATGAAGTGCCGAGAAAGAGCCGGCGCGCACCCTTGCAAAGCAGCACCCTCTGCGGCGTGCGGGCTCGTCCCCATCCCCGCCGCCCCCCCGGCAAAGGGAGCCCCCTCCCAGGGGCTCACATCCCACCCCGGCGGGGGTGAGGCGGGGGTCCCTATCCAGCCCGACACAACACAGTGGCTGTTAGTGAGTCTTAGCCGGCCCCCAGACCGTGAAGTGCGGCTGGGGGTACCGGACGCGGCCAAACATCCACGTGTGCCTCTGCACGAGGGCTCGGAGAGCTCGGAGAGCTCGCCCGGGGATGTGGGCACGGGGGTGCTACGAAGGGAAGGGGAGCGCGGGGGGGCAACGCCGCCTCCCCGCTCCCCACCCGCCATCCCCACACGGAGGTGCCGGGCTCTCAGAATTAAACTAATGAGCTGCGTGCAATCAGGTAGTAGGGCCGGGAAGTGGTGGGAGCCCCCAGAGATGCAATTAGTCATCACTTCACTCAAGGCACTACGGTGAAGCCTGATTTGAACCATTAGAAAATCTGATCCCGTGGGTCGTGCACGTGCCTTATAATGAACCGAAGGGAATGCCCCCGGCAGTTTATTTACCGGAATCACTGCTCAAAACACGCTTTGAGAGGGACTCTAAATATAGGGAAGTGGGTAGAAATTATGAACTCCAGCTAGAAATCTGCTCAGAGAGAGCAGGCGTGCGAGGTGTATTTTTCTTTCTGTAAATGAGAAAAAGAAAAATACACTCTTCTTGCTCTTGGCTCCCAGCAGACAGCTCACGCCAGCTCCGCCACATCTCCCTGATAAGGATGGAAACTGCCTTGGACGTCTCTTACAAGTAGTGAAATTAATAACATTCTTCATTGGAAGTGGCATATCCAACTACTCCCCAAAAGGTGAACATTAATATTCTGATTTTCAGTTGTTAGCCCCGTGCTCTGGCCTCAGAGCTGCAGAGGTGGGGGAATGAGGGAGGGAAGCGCAGCTCCGGGTGCGAGCCAGGTGGTTCGGGTACCCCAGCTCCATCCCCGCAGCGCTGGTGGAGGGAAACCCCTCGGAAAGGTTGTGCCGTGATGGCTCCCGTGTCACATCGCTGCCTCGGAGCATTCTCAATACAGGAAAAGGAGAGATAAATCCTCACGGATGCAGCCTCATTATCTATGTGGCATTTAGGCGTAATTTATGCCCGATGTCTCGCCACTTCTCCGGTAGGAAATTGCATTGTTGGTTCCCCTGCTCTCGCCTTCTGCGGCAACTGTGTCAGAAATATTGAAATAAATCGATCCGACTTGAGTTCCCTCTGCATTTTTATTGCCGGTTTATCAACACGGGCAAGGCACTAAATGAGTTACGCTGGCGGGAGGAGGAGGAAGGCGAAGGCATGGTGGCCTGGCTACCTGTGCCATCGCTAAAAAGGGGTTTGGGCATCTCGGCAATCGCGACTGCCCACGCTAGGGATCCGGCTGAATTCTCTGTACCTCGAGTTTTCCCGCTTTTCTTTTTTTAAAGGCATCCTAATTAGGGAACCAGCAAAAGCTTTAAAAAAAAAGAAAACAAACAAACAAAATTAATGAGCAGCGTCGAGGGAGGGAAAAAAGTGTTTTCTGGCCGGAGTCCTTGGCACGGGTAGGAAATAGCTGCTCCTCTTGGAGAGCATTTAGTCCGCTGTGAGCTGCCAGCTGAGGAAGTCAAGTGAAAAGCAAGTGCCTGGAAGCCGAGTTCGCTGCAGCCTCCGTGTGCTTAGCTCATTTAGTGCCTCAGTCTTAGCAGTGGGTACTTGGATGTTTATTCCCAGACTAAATTGCTTTTGGAGCTTCGACTCGTTTGTCAGGGAGCGAGGAGACAAGCTGTCGTTTGGACTAGCAGCCGTCACAGCTCCTTCTCCCGGTTGTTGGTGCTCGCATCGAGGAGGCGCACGGTGAGCATCCTCAGCCAAGGGCCGACGCCAGTGCTGCTCGGGCTCTGCGGTCGAGGCGGCTGGTGAGCAGGGGAGGAGCCGTTAGCATCTTACTGATTAAACCCTTCCGTAAAGGCCCAGGCTGGCAGCTGGCCCCGTGGGTTATGGCGAGGCCGACCACCCGGGGCCAGCTGCTGTGCCTCTGGGCAGCGGTTCCAGGAACCCCCCGGAGCACCCGCCGGGGCTCCCTCCCTGCTCCTTGGCAGCTGCGCTGCCTGGAGCCGTTCGGTGCCAGTGTTTGCCGGCGGCGAGAGAAGGACTCCTGGCGCTGGCATCCACGCGAGAGAGGCTGACGCATGCGGAGCGGCGTGTCAAAGCTGCAAACTCTTGTGGGAGAAGTTTCACATGTCTGGGAAACGTCGGGGTCTCTGTCAAACCTCGGAGCTTCCCCGTTCCTCTGGGAGACTGTCTTTGCGCACAGCCTTTGCTCAAAACGCATATCACCAGGTGCTTCACAAATTCGGAGGCTGTCTGGTGCAGACTACAAGCTAAGGAAGAGCTGATCAACGTTCAGCAATTGTGCATATACGCGGCTCCTGTTTATATACAGCGCTGGGTAGCAGCTCATGGCCTGAACCTCATTTGCATGTCCCCGGTACAGTTTGGTGGCTCAGTTTTCCTACCCTTGGTTTCATTCTTTGTAGCCACTGTATAGTATGGGGTTGAATTTTTTGCGTGTCCTCGCTTTGGGGTTTTTGCTGGTTGACCTCTCTTGCCCGCAGGAAACTGGTCCATCCGAAAGCCGAGCCTTGCCCTGCCTTTGGGCTCGCCCACCGCTGCAGGCAGCCACGCCATTTGGCTGCGGCCGAGTAAGTGTGTGACTGCATACGAGTAAAAGGCTGATCCCAGCAGGTATTTCTGGAGTTCCCAGAGTCACCACATGTTTTCCGTGGCTTTAAGCCTTTCATTGCGAAGGTTGTCGATACCACGGGCCACCTCTGCAGCCAGTGCTCCCTTACCCATGGCAGCGTTGCCGCTCCTCCCAAGTGCTGAGCAGCAAACCTTTTCCTTGTAGGCTGCATGAAAAACTCATTGCAGGGGAAAGATTCATACAACCTTATCTTCATCCTCAAGGTCGGCTTCACAGAGGCAGCAGGAGGCAACTCGCTGATTTTTAGTGACTCTGCCATATTTTGGCCTGTGAAAATCCTTGCTCCGTGGAGAGTGCTCCTCGTGCCCGCGTGTTCTTCCTCTCTTTCTCCACGGACCACCCCAGCTCTCTCTAGAGAAATCAGCAAGTCGTTTCTAGTCTGCGGGGAAGCGATGCTGGGTTGCTTTTTTAGCAATGCTCCTCTTCAGTAGGTCTTTCAGAATTCACCCCAAAGTTTTGGGTAGGAAGCAGAACATGGTTTTCTTGTTCTGGCATGAAGTCAGGAACCCAAATAGAGACATTTAATGCCTCAGAGGGATTATTAGATACAAAAAAAGCATTGGAAAGGAAGCATGCCATAAATCCAAGCTTTCTGTAAGCTCGAAATCTGTTACATGTTAGACCGTAGTCTTCTAAAACAAAAGTGACTGCACCAAATAGAGACTGTTATTGTTTAAGTATTTCTGCTGGGAAATGCTGCATGAAGAGAAGACACAATAGCTGCCCTGATGCAGGATTTATTAGAGCAAGTCAGCACCACTCTATTTGTAGGGAGCAGAATATGCTTGTAGAGATTATACCAGATTTACAATGATTAATAACGGATTGGACATGGCAGACTTCAAAGGGTTTGGCTCCCTTGCAGTTCGGTGGTAGGCTGAGGTGAAATAAAATTGCAGATTCGCTCCAGTGGTTCCAAACAAGTTTTCTTCCTCGGAGAGCAAGGCTTTTGGCTGGACAGCACGAGCGAAGCCCTGCTCCTCAGACCCTCACTCCCCTTGAGCTTTGTGCAAGCCGCAGGGCCGATGCGGCGGCAGGCCGAGGTTGCCACCCAGCTCGGCACGGTTCCCGGCGGAGACCTGCTTGCCGTCACGGCCAAACGCGGCTCCGGTGCAGCACCCGGCTGGCTGCTGCGCCCCGGGAGCTGCCCTGCGCCGGGGACCTGCGGCGCTGGCCGAAAGGAGCCCTGCAGCAGGGAGAGCTGGCTGCTGGGGAAGGGCGAAGCTCTTAATTACGGGAAGGGTCCTTCTCCAAGACGGAACGGGGAGCTCACCTACCAGGAGGGTGAGCAGGGATTTTGTTGTCGGTCTGAGGGATTAAGCAAGCCAGGAAATGTAGGACATGCCTCCTGCTCGCAGTGTCGTCTGTGCATACACAGACCTTGAGCTATTTTTAAAGACCTTCCAGCGTACGCTGTGGCTGTAACTTCTGGTATTAAACACTTGAAATCTGCTCCTTGCAGCGGGAGCTCCCTCTCCCACTTTGCCTGGAGGCTCCTGACCATGCTGAGGACAGCACAACAAACAAAGAACAAGACTTTTGACATTAATAATAGTGTTATTAATTATGTATTATTATAAATATTCTCTCATTCTATCTCTGTCAGGCAATTTAGCAGTGTCCTGCTTGCAGCTGCGATTGCACTCTGCCCAGCCACATCGCATCTCTCCCCGTCTGCTCCAGCACTCGGATGTACACCCGTGCGTCTTAACGTACGATGACTCGGGCGAGCTAGGAAAAGGCCAGGGCAAGCGCCAGTTGCCGAGGAGCCTTAGACAATTGTGTTCCATAAGTGATAAATGTTTTGGTGTTAATCAAGCGCTATCGTGTGTTATAGCTGGGAGGCATCTTGAGCTAATGAAGGTGTTTTCCCTCTATCCGCCGCTATCTGGGCGCCTGGAAGAACTGTGGAGGAGCTCTCATCCTGCTCAGGCAGAGCTGATGGGATTTGCACCGGTCCCAGTTGCCATGGAGAAAGTGTTGGATGGCTTTAATACATCTCTGTGAATTTCTCCCCGGAGTTTTCCCGTGACAAGCTGGACTGGAGGTAGCGTATAAGAAGCTATAATCTTCCAACTCTATGAAAAAAATGATTGATGGAGCATGAGGGGCGTAAACAGCTTACCGGGGCTCTGGCAGCACGTGGTGCAGCAAGGCCGGTGCCGGGGGGGGGCCCGGCCACGGTCCCCGAGGGATGTGCCCCTAGACCAGGGCTGCACCGTGCAGCCACCCCGACCCCGCTCTGCCACCCAAATCCGGGTGTCACCCTCGCCCCACGCTTTGCAGGGGTCACCCGCACCCTTGTGTGCGGGGTGGGATGGGGACAGTGGTCATCCCACACCGGGCTGCGCCCGCGCTCCCCTTCCTCATCGCCAGTCCAGACGTGTGTCTCATTACCCCGACGTCTGTCAACAGAGCTGAGCTCCCCCACCTTCTCATTAACGCGCGTTCAGCAGGAATTAAAGGAAAGTAAATTGAACCTCTGTTTGTTTTCGCATCAATGTATTCCTGTTTAAAAATGTGAATGTTTACATTTGCCTGTTTGCTTTTTAAGTTGGTGAAAGCATAAATGATTCATAAAAACAAGAAGAAAATAATTTCCAGCACACCGTGCCAAGAAGGAAGTCATCCACCTGCCCAGGTAGCCTGGCTTTGCATTTGGGCTCTTCCCCCTCGATTCATCCCGTTGACCTGCCTTTAGACTAAAAGATAACGGGACACGGATTGTGGTGGAATCAAGTAAACCTGAGCTAGACGTTTTCAACGAGAAAGGAGACAGCAGGGAAATTAGGAGGAGCAGAGAGAGAAGGGCTGGCTGTCAAAACCTGCGGAGGTTTCTGGAAACTTCAGGAGCGAGACCCGGGACGGGGGTTTGGGAGCTGGGACGGGGGTTTGGGAGCCAGGACCAGCCCTGGGGCCGCCGGGGAGCTGGCAGGCGATTTGTCAGCATCGTCTCCTTCCCCTTTTTTTTTGCCTTCTTATTTTATTACTTTTGCCCCCCCCACCCCGGTGGTACTTCCAGCTGCTTTAGATTCTCTAAACATTTTCTCTTCAGCAGCTCATGGGCTTTTGAAATATGAAGTCCGTCAATCACCGGCTAACGTCACCTCCGCAGCAGCTTCTGCTCCCGGGCAGCCTCCGCTGGGGCCGGGCACGGCACTGCAAGGGGCTGGATGTGGTGCGAGGCTGCTGCCGTAGCCAAAAATCGGGTTACCTGGCTCCTTGTTCTCTCCTCCCTTTGTTTGCCCGGGGTTTTGGTGCAATCCCCCCCCGATTCAGCCGCTCCGCCGGAGGCTGCCCCGCACTCGGCTCGGAGGACGATTTCCTGTGGAGTGCCGTGGAGAGGCGAGGTTGCACGGCAAAGCGTGTGCTTCAGCTGATACGCCAGGGTTAAAAAGTAATTAATTAGTGAGTTTATGGTGTTTTCCCATCTGAAATTAAAACCAAAAATTATGCAGAACATACAAGGTAATTAGGAAACAGCAAGCTACAACACACCTTTAAATGAGAGCTCTAAAAAGCATCATGTTCAGCAGCAGATTTTTAATGCAACAGCTAATAAAGGCTCATGCCCTTGATCGCGTTCCTGGGAGCATTCATCCCGCTTCGCCCATCCCTTACGGATCCAAGCAGGGCCCCAGCAACACCCGAATTTTTTGTATTCTCAGTGCTTATCCATGATCAGCTTTCCCATTTAAAATCTATTAGCTGAGATGAGAAAATTGGTTCATATTTTATGTGCCTAGTTTAATTTTTTTTTTTCCTTGCATTTACAACTGGCCCCTAGTGTTTCATCCACCCCCTAATGATTTAGCTGTGCAAGATGTTCCACCAATTTATTAGAGTGGAGTGCATGGAGCAGGTCATGCATATTAAACGTGAAGTTTTTACTACAGTTGGTTCAATAATCTGAAAGAAAAACATTTTTTTTTCTCTTTTTTTTACTGCGTACCAGCTGCTGCTTTTGGCAGGGCAGTTTCTCGGCCTGGCGTCCAGCGCCGCTGATGTGCTTCCCGGGGGCAGCGATGCCCGGCAGGCAAAGGGCATCCCCTCCCTGCCCGCCTGCGGGAAACAAAGCTGTGCCGTGCGAGCCGACGGAACGAGGTACGTGCAGAATCACCGCCTTTTGGGAGATGATCCGCGTGTCTCTGCCTTGGCACTAGCAGCTGGAAATCAAGGTGTTGCACCACATCTCCTTTCAGCCAGGTCTGCAATGCCAGCAGCAGAGGCGTTTGCACAGCGTGCCGTCCCTCGCTTTGCTACCCTCACCGAAACCCGCTGCGCGGAGCCCTGGGGGTTTTCCTCCCGGTACCTTGCCTTCCGCGGGCGTTTCCAAAGGCTCCTCATTTCTCCGCAGGAGGTAAAGGCTCCTTCTGGGAGCCGTGATGGAGGAAGCAGCTTCCCGGCTGGCCGGGCAATGGGTGGGGATGGCCGGGCTCCTGCCCAGAGCCCTGGGATGGCCAGTGGCCACCCCGGGAAGGCGGCCGGGGCTGTTCAGCCATGCAGCACTATTTCCCTGTCTGGGAAACGCTGGCCTTCCCGCAGCCCCATTGCTGCTCAGCAGCCGCTCAGACTTCCCATTGCCCTTTCGTCACCTGTATCAGCCATGGCCTGCTCTTATTGCTGGCCTGGAGAAAAGCTTTGGTTAGACGGGGGTTAGACTTAAACTGTTTTGCTTAGGGTAGCGTATGGGGACACCGAATGCCAGCCCAAGGCAGGGGAAGCGGCGTGTCCAGCACAGCTCTGCGGCCCCAGCCCTGCTCCCAGCCCAGCAGGCTCTCCACTGCAGGGTTCATTCCAACACTTCCAGCACAATCAGGGTCAATATATTCCTGAGATAAGGCCAGCTAATTAACATACAGCCAATTGCTGCTGCTCTGCTTTCCCATCTCTTTTGCTTGTTCAGCTCACAGTCGTATCGTAATTGGAAATTTTTAGGAACAATAATTTTCCATGAAATACCGTGTTTCCTCTTTTTCAGCGATGGGGCAGCTCGTGGTCCTGCCGTGGCTGATGGCTGCCGTTTGCTTCCCACCAGCACCAGCGCAGGGCTCGTGACTGGCAGCTGGCTCGGGCAATTAGCCACGGGATGGCTGGTTCCCCTGGCTGCCAGCCGAGGCAGCAGCAGAAGGGAAAGGGGAGCAAACAGCCGAAAATATGGTCCAAGCATCTTCTGCTGCGGGAGCCGCGGCACTGGTCTCATGGTCCACTGCCACAGCATCCAGCCAGCAGCAGTGGCGCTCGGGGGACTCCTAAATGAAAATTCTGATTATTATGGGCAGTAATCGAATTGGTTAAACAATTTTAAAGACAGGCCATTCATTTTATCCTGTTTCTTAATGGTTTTCCCTGTTTTCCCCCCCTTTTCCAACCTGTGCGGTTGAGGGCAGCACCCCTAGCAAAAAGCGGGGAGGGGATCTGATGAGAGATGGTGGAGAGGCGAGCCGAGCCAAACAGACGGCGGAAGAAAAATCGTCCTCACAAAAATGCCAGCGTCAACCCTGGCAGGGAGAGAAGGAGAAAGATGGTGTTTGAAGGAGGGAAACATAAAAGCCTCCGTTGGAATGGTACCTGCGCAGGAAATACTGCCCCAAAAGACAATGGTGGGGTGCCAGGGGTAATGACTCTTCTCTGCTTTATTAGCTCCACACGCGCGCTCTGGGTAATGACTAACCCTGTTTGTGCTGTGGTTTCTACAGTTTTCTCTGTGTTTTGTGTTTCTGCTCACTTCCTCACTCCGTTGCCTTTCTGCCTTTCTCTCCTTCTGCTGTATCTGTCTTCCTTGATGTTAGGCTGTTCCCTCCCAGGAAGACGGCAGTCCGTATTCCCCACAGCAGCAGCCTTATCTCCTGCCCCTGGCACATCCTCGTTCCTTGGCTCTCTCCTAGCCTCACCAGATCTGCCTTGCCCACAAGGTCTGGTTATCCTCCCAGGTAATGCACCTATGAGCGTTTGCCCAGGCTCGCACTGCCTGGGTTTGGGGCGCGTTTCCGAGGCTGCTCGGCCGTACCGACCTTCTTGCCACCTTTTGCTTGTCTCTCAACCTCCAGAAATGCTGAGGGGTCCCCCCGACGCACCAGCTCGGGCGGGTGGGGGAGACGTTGTGCGATGAGTTTGCTGCAGGCGAAGGCTTTTTGTTTCCATCCCAGAGCTCGTGGCTGGAAAGGAGTGGAGAAAGGGGACGAAATGCCAGTTTGCCCTCCCCTCCTCGCGACAGCAGGAGGGACGGGACCGGGGCAGCGTAGCAAGGCGAAGGCAGGAGCTTGTGGCGGCGGCGGTGCCGAGGATGGTGGGTGCAGAGCAGGCACTGCCGACGCGAGGGTATGCGCACTGTTATTTCGGTTCAGTGCCTGCAATCAATATGAGTTTGCTCGGGGTAGTTTTTTTGTGTCTTTGGAACAGTTTATTTGGCTTCTAAAGTGCTCGTTTTCCAGAGTAATTTCTCAAGCCTTGTCCAAGCCTCTTGTCATGTCTGCGCTAAGTGAGTTTGAGGGGTATTTTCTAGTCCGCTTTGTCGCTTCAGTTTTATTTTTTGGTTGGCTCTAACTTTACATTGAAGTGTAATTCTGTTTTGTTTTGCTGACTTGGGCACGGAAGGAAATATGTTACCATCATCCGAAACCCCCACAAGGCACTCGTCTCTCGGGCAGCCTGCTGAGCTTTGGGGGCTCTGCTTTTCTCACTCCAAGCCTTTTCCACCGATTTCTCTTCCCCTTTGTTGGGGCGGGCAGCTCCCGGGGATGCGGGGAGGCAGGGATGCAGGGACGTGGGGCTGTGGGGATCTGGGGACGGAGGGACGCAGGGGTGCTGTGTCCCCACAGCCGCGCCAGCCCTGCTGCCCCAAGCCCCTCTAAAATCAAGCAGTAAATTAAAGGATGGCCCACGAGTGGGGGGGAGGGAAGAGAAAGCCTGATCTTTACAGATGACATTTAAGCCTGCAGAAGGCCAATGTATTTTACCCACTGTCGCATTTAAGAGGCACTGAATTCATTATACCATTGAATAAATCATATTTTGTATTTATCCGGAGAAGAGCCACCGCTTTCCAGTCAAGAGCTCTTCCTGCTAGGACAAACACTGCCAGCTCAGGAGTGAACGGTCCAGCCCTCTCCCCTCCTGCGATGCCCACGGCCAGTGCTCGGATCCCACGCCACCTTTACACGGGGACGAGGAGCCGAGGTTTTGCCTGGGGGAGCGACTGAGGGCTGAGACGGCGCAGAAGTGCCCGTGCTTCTCCACCGCCGACGGCCACAAAGGGTTAAATTGCTGAGATGGAGCTTGGTAAATCAGGCGGGAAAATAAGCAGCTCCTGACTGAAGTGAGGAGATGCTTGATATTTTACAGCTTCTTTCATACACTTTACAGAAACTAATGGTTACGCAAATAATACCTAGGGGATGATAACAGGCTATAAATAATTCAGGGCTCTCCAGCACAGAGCTGCCGTGTGCAGGTTTGAGGAGCGCACGGGCGCCTTGCCATGACTTGGGTCCTGGTCCTCCCGAAAGAGGCACGGGGGAACGGTGCCCTCTTACCGTCCTGGCATCCCTCTCAGCAGCCGTTTCCTAACCTTTCTGGACCAGCTCCGCTTTCTCCCCTGTGCCCCAGCATCCCCTGGCCGCTGCAGTGGTTATCGGCAATGCCCTTGGCCAGGAGAAGCCAGAGGTTTCCCATCCACGGTGGGACCACGCAACCGGCTCGCCAAAGCCGTCGCCTTCCAGGCAGGTTTGTGCATAAGCTGCTTTGGCATCCGCCTGACCCAAAGAAATGGATGTGTTTCTACAGCTGAGCTGAGCATCTCGGGAGAGCGACTGCCTCCTGCTAGCCGTGGGTCAGTCCAGGCACCGGCGGGGACCGGCTCTGCATGGCTCTGCGCCAGCGTTTTTCACAAGTATCTGAGGGTTTTTGAGAGCCATTGTGCAGAATTCCCCATCTGCGGATGTAGTGGTTTCAGTTTAACTCTGCCGCTAAATATTTTGACAGCTGCTCCTCTTAAAGCCCAGCGCAGCGTGTCGTGTTATGCCGTAACAGTCCCCTCGGCTCCCCGCCGCGGCACGCCGGCACCACGTGCTCTGTGCCGCCGAAACGGCACAGGCAGCCGCGACCCTCCCGGGGGAAACGCTCCCGGCTCAAACCCCGGAGGTGGGAAAGGGGACGAGGGAGAAAGCCGCTCGGCAGCCAGCTGTCTCAAAGAGGAGGCAGGCTGCCTGCCAAAATGGGGGGGTCAGCTCATCCCCCCCAGAAGCTTCACAAACATCAGGTCCCCCGGCTGCCCCGCTGGCTATCTTAACATCTCGCCCACGAACTTCTTGCTCTCCTAATGAGAACATGACCAGAAAAGTTGGTGGCAAGACCCACAGCTCAGCAAACCAGGAGAACAAAAACCTTCGGCATTGCAATTTGGAAAAGGGTTTTTTTCTCTCGACCTCTTTCACGGGGAGGAATTGATCTGTCTAATCTCTTATCTGTGACTATGAAATTGTATTTCCCTCTTAATAGGCCTACAAATGTTACAGATGAGTAGTTGGGAGACATGCTGCAAACGGCAGGAATACTAAAAAGGGACACTGGGTTTTGCTCACTTTGGGCTGCCGGAGCCAGCACGCCGGGATGCCAGGATCTGCGTCAGCTTCGGCCCTGCTCCTTAGGGACCTGTCCCTGCAAACCCCGACGTTTGCGCCTGATTCCTGCTGAAATCGGGCTGGGGAGGTCTCTAAGAAGCTGTGTTTGGTTTAGGCATCACGAAGCCACCCCGGCCCCTCCTCGCCTCGTGCCTGCACTGCAAAGGACAAGGAGACAGCAGCAGACCCGACTCTTGCTCCGCTAATCCCAGTTTCCCATGTGGAAAGGTACCAAAGCCTGGTTTTCTCGCGCTGGGATGGCCACCAAGTGCCTCAGCCCCTTAAGCTCCCCATTGGAGTGACGATGGCCACCTTCAAGGTGGCGGAAGGGGCTCTCGACGCCTCCCCCGCCGATGCCGCTGCAGCTTTGCCCTCCGCAGCTCCGTCAGCCGGGTTTCTCCACAATTTCACTTGCAAGCTTGCAGGTGTTGGCTCCGTGCTTCGCTATTTGGCTGGTGACAACGTGAGCTGCTGACAGTGCCCTGTCAGACCTACGCTCCCTGCCGTGTGCCTGACGGGGGCTGTCCCGCTTGGCAGCATCTCAGCGTGGATGTGATGTGGTGACGGGAAGCGCCCCCAGCCCCGTCCATCCCCCGGAGAGGCTCCTGGGACCGAGGTGAAGTGGAGGTGCAAAACGTTCGCTCCGGCCCGGGAATTCGGAGCTGCAAGTGGCAATCCCAAACCTCTGCTAAATGTTCTAGAAACGGGGGGGAAAGTCAGCCTGCCCCCCGCCTCACTGCTTGTAGAAACCCGCACAGGCGAGGAAAAGCGCATGACCCCCGTGATGAAGCTGTCTGACGAATGAATTTGGAGCAGCCGAGGTGACCTTTTGGGAGGAGATGGATGCCGTGCCGCCCCCGCGCATCCCCTGTGCCTGGCCGGGGGATCGAGCCCTTGGCAGGACACCGCTCGGCAAAGCCCCTGCCTCCATCGGGGCACTCATCGCCGAACCGTCGCGGGGCTTAAATACCTCACATTAATCACTTTGTTGTCCAAATACAGGTGGATTAACGCAGCCGCTTAATACTCTGTTTAAGCAGCTGATTTTTAAAAAGAGCTAAATAATTGAGGGAATTACTGTAAAACTGGAAAACTTAACAGTATATTTACTGCTTATTGTCAGAGCTGCAAGAAAAGCCAGTGGATGCGCGCTGCTGCCCTGGCTCGTTGGTGTGGCAGGGATGGGGGGGCAGCAGGGACTGGGGGGTGGCGTGCGGCCCCGGCTGCAGAAGCCAGAACTGCCAGAAGTGGCATTCCTCTCTCCTGTTTAGCCGCCAACGAAGCCTTTGCAGCGAGCGCTCCTGCTGGGGTAGCGAGTGCGGTTCTCCAAGCGAAACTGAAAAGGTGAGGAAAGAATGAACAAAGAAGCCGAGGTGCTGTTTTCTCTGGATAAAAAGACTTCTTTGGTCAAAGCGGTATCAATAAGCTCTCATTCCCTCCCCTACAGCCCATCTCTCTTCAAACAGCCTATCTGTTGATACAAATCTGGCGATCCTGTGCTTCCTTTGTCTTGACTGTGCCCAGGGCTCTGAGCCACGTGGAAAGCGTTTGGGTTTCCAGCCCCCCAGCGTTGCATTCACTTATCAGCTGTGCACAAAGGCTTTTTTTTTAACAGGTCTCCCTCTTCTCCTGGTGAGAAGAGGCAGCCTCTCGGCACCTCAGGTAGCAGGAGATGCATCCTTACCCAGTTTTGCCATGCCAGCTCGGCGCAGGCAGATGGCAGCTGAGCCGTACCCGACCCGACGCGGGGCTGCGGGGAAGCAAGGCGTGATGCCTTGTTCCCTTTCCTATTTGGTTTTGGGGTTTGTATCCCAACCACTTGTACCTCCGCCCTTGTTGCAGACGCCTGCAGGTGGAAGCGGCCGGCTCTTTGCAGGCGGTTTGCCTGCCGAGGAGGCTCGCCGCTCGCCTCTGCACCGGAGACACGGCGCTCGCTGCGAAGCACGACTGGGAGCGAGGGCAGGAGAGCGCTCGGTGCTGTCACACGGACACAAGCCCTGTTCCCTCGGCACAAAGGAGCCACAGCCGCTGCCAAATAAGGGGGTTTGTGCCCCTCGTAGGAGGGAAGGGGATGAAACGCTGTAGCCGGCCGGTGTGGTCCCGACGCTGGCACGGTTTCCCAGGCTCCCGGGGGTTTGGGATCTGGCGCTGCCGATTTTGGGGAGGGAGGGGAGGATGGGGTGGGGTGGGATGGCTTGTTCCTTCCCTCCCTGCAGACAGCCACACTCTCTGCTCCCACGACCTTGCCTTCCAAAGCACTAGGGATTCCGCCCCGTCCTTTCACTTTGGGTAAGAAAGTCACGTTTTCTCCTTGCAGACGGTGAAAATGAGGCGTGGGCTCAGGCGGCGAGAAGACGGGGGTGCAGAAAGAAGTTTCTTGGTGAGATGCCCGCGCAGGGTACGGGCATTGTTGCCCCAAGGTGAGCAGATGCTGGAGCCGAGGGTCCAGGTCCAGCGCTGGCTCCAGAAGCCCTTTGGTGTCCCCAAAATGCAGCCGCGGAGCGGGGAGGGGCTCCCGGAGCCACCGATGGGTCTCCGACCCAGACTGCTGGGGCCAAGGCCGAGCAGGCAAGCATAAAAATAACTCTGTAGTGGGAAGAAACGAACTTCATCTCCTCCTGTTTTAACACGGGAAATATCACCTGCTCCTCCAGTTCCTCTCATAAACAGAGAATTTATCTGTCAGCAAGCTAAACCAATATAAGTTGAATAATATTTGTTGATTAATGTAGTCGATGAATTTCATATTTCTTTAAAATATTTGCTGCATATTTCTGTGAATTATTCATCCGGTTTATAAGGCAAAGCAAATATTTGTGAATAGATATGAATTATGTTATTTATAAAAATGAAATATTCATGAGTCATTTTCATTATTCACCTCGTCCTGGAATTGCTACATAAATCCGATCAAGCAAATAGATTTGGTGAAGCTCAGCCCGAATCTACGGATATCATGGGGCTCACTGGCTCCCACCCAGCAAACCAGGGTGGATCTGGGCCAGGCACTGGAACCGTGCGCTCGGCAGCCTTGCTGTCCCACGGCTTCGAGGGGAGGCAGGGACGGACGCGGCGGCCGAGCCCGCAGCGCGCTCTGCGGCGCCCGCTCCCCGCCGAGATCGGCTTTAGCCTGTTTCAGCAGACGCAAGGGCAAGAAGAGGAGACACGCGCTTTCCCTCCCTGACAAGGACGCCGGCGCTGTCAGGAGGTCGCGCAGCACCGCAGGGAAGGGTGCCGAGGAGAGGTGTTTCGACTCAGAGGGACGACCACAGACAGCAGGAGCATCGACCGTGCAAAATGAGTGAAGCGTTGGATAGAAAGCCTTGCCGTTGGGTGGCTTCGAACCCGGCACTCGCAGGTGCCCTTTGCCAGCCTTCAGCGAGACCGGGGGTGGCGTGGGTGCGCAGTCGTGAGAAGCCCCCCCGAGCCAGCCCGGCTTCCCGCACATCTCTCCCTGCCTGCCCGTCGTCCCCGCTCTCCCACCCGCCCGCTGCTGGGCTGCTCGGGCTCCTGTGTCCGTGGATGCTGAGCTTGAGGAGGGAAGGTTTCGCCCTCCGATCGCTCCTGCTGACCGCTGGGGAGCCATCCCTTTCCCAGAGGCAGGCTGGTCTCCCACGGGCATCCTCCTGAACAGCGTCTTTGCCACCTGCCTCTTCATTAAAAGCAGTTTAGTTTGCGAAGTGCTGTCCAGAGGTGTTGCCCAAACCGCGGAACGGCGGGAGCAGCGAGAGAAGCATCTCGTGAAGGACGTGCTTGAGCGAGGGACATTTACCTCGGCAGGAGGCAGCGCGACCCCTGGCCGCAGGGACAGGGTGAGTCTGGGAATGGATGTGGTGCCAGTCTTGGTTTTAAAAAAGAAAAAAAGAAATTAAAGCCTCAGTTAAGCAGATGCTTAACGTTTAGAACGTGAGTAATGCCTCCAACTATGCTGGGACTGTGGGGCTGCTTAAAGTTATGCGCACACTAAGTGCTGCTTGGACCAGTGCCACCCAGCGCTCGCTGCTGCTCGGTAATGAACTCGGCTTTTTCGGAAGCTGCAAAATGAGCACTCAAAAATTCAGCTTTGGGGACTTTCATATTTTCCAAAGTGTTAAAGTGCTTTCTTTTTAAATAGCAAGCTTCCATTTAGAAAATAGACTGTTCCACAGATAGCATTATACATCTTCTGCCACTGGGGTGTTTTGCTCAACACTGTGCGGGGACATCATAAAAAGCATGTGCTTAGCCAAGTGGAATTGCTGACTCTATTACCCTGGTCAGAGGAAATAGTCTGTCTTCATCCTCTCCCTTATCCATCAGGAAGGGGCCGGCAGTTGGGTGCCATTACATACTGCGCATCCCAGATCCGCAGCCAGAGCTCATCGACCTGAATTAAGTGGAAGCTCTCTGGGGATGCAGAACTCGAGGCCATGGCTCCTCTCCATGTGTTGAAGAGGTCGGATCAACCCGTAGGATTATTTAAACGCACCGGAGGGAGGATGGGCAGCGTGGGCCCCCCCCAGCCCTCACCGGCGCTCCTGCACAGAGATCGCAGCCGTCAGAGCCGCAGACGGCGGGGCGGGCTGTGGTTTTAATGGCATCCTGGAAAAGAGGGAGCCGTTTCTGCAGTGACTGCGGGTGACAATTGCTCCTCGCCCTCGTGCATGGTGGGGGCGGCCGAGGGACCGGATCCCCCAGGTGAGGCGTGGGCGTGCGGGACCCCCGGGCAGCAGAGACCCCCAGGCACTGGGGACCCCCAGGCACCGGGGCCAGCGGCCGCACCGAGGAAGGACACAGGGGCTTTGGGTCCCCGGCAGCTCCCTCTGTGCTGCTGGCGTGCTCTTCTGCAGCCTCTCTCCCAAAGGCCACGTTGCTGCCTGCGAGGCAGAAGCAGCGATGTTTTATACTGGCCAAGGCACTTCCTGAGTTGTTGCACTAAACTCCAGATTTGTTCGGCCACGGGATGGCATTTTTCCCCTTGCCAGCTCTGGAATAGCCACAGAGAAGCCGTTTATCAGCTCTGTGTGTGCATGCAATCTCCGGGGCGCTCTGCTTCGCCTCCCGTTATCAGCTGTCTCTTAATGAAGCAGCTATTTTGAGGCGACGGCCTAATGAATTTGAAAAGTTTCTGACCCTTTTATTGCAATGTCTCAGACACCAGGTATCTGGAAAATAGTTTTAATGTTGCATAGGCCATTATGAGCCAGCGTTTTTATTCTAGTTATTCTGCTCTGAGATGTTTCACAGAGTTTTGGAACAGCAGCCAGCAAACTGGGGTGGGGGGAGACCCAGCGGGTAGAGCTTTTCCTTCGAGGGATGTCTCTGCTTACTGCTCCTTTCCCATACACCTTCTCTCCCATGCCTACCAAGCGTGTCGCTCCGTTGTGAGGCTGCAGGTGGAAGCGGACTCGTGCTCACCGCAGGCCGAGTCGGCCCCAGCTTTGCTGTCACGCCGAGGCTGGCCGTCCTGCGGCACGGCTGGCACCGAGGAGCTGCCTGCCCAGCTGGTCTTTCTAAAGGGCAGCTTCCCCTGTGAGGAAGGTCCCTGCCCAAAGTCTGCTGCCGCTGGACTCCCGCAACCCAGCCTGAAACGAGGGGCTTGCTCCGAAGCATAAAGAAATAAAATCTCACCGGCAGTGGAGCCCAAAGGGCAAGCAGAAGTCACCCGTGGGCGCCTTCCCCTTAGAAAATAGGCTGCAGTGTTGAACGCGGGGTAAGAGCAAGGGAAGACAGCAGTAAGCGGTAGCTAGCCGGTCCACGGGTCTTGCACGGGCACGCTCTGCGCTGGCACGGCGGCACCTCCAGCCCCTGCGAAGGCAGGCTCGGTGCTGGCCACGGGGCACTGAGAAACAAAGCCTCTTTTTGCAGAATATCAGCCTTGCCATAAATACGCCTTTCCCATCGGAGGGCACGGCAGGCTGCTAAGCTGCTTCATAGCTGCCGGCTGCACGCAGGGGCGATACAGCAGTGCCGGCAGCAGGAGAGCACCTTGCCAGCAGCAGTGCCCCCGACAGCGAGCTGGGCTCGCTGGCAGCATCCCCCAGGCAGTGTCCCCCCGCGGGGTCCAGCCGCACCGGGGTCTGCCTCTGAGCCCCTCCAAACTCTTTGCTCTAGCCGTCTGTCTGTGAAGAACGTGATCCCACAAAACGAGCTCAGCGTTGGGAAGCCCTCCTCTGAACAAGGGGGCTTCTGCGGGTTTTGAGGCACCGACGAGAGCGCGGAGCCCCGGGAGAACGCCCTCGATGAAACGGTGCAGATTCTCCTTCATCTGCCCGCTCGGCAGGACAGCACATTCAGCCCGCGTGCCTCGGCGGTGTGCTGGGCAAGGGCCGGAGCGCGGGGTGCCTGTGTCCCGCTGCGACCCATCGCCCCTCTGGCTCCGGGATCTGGCCGGGAGCGCCCCGTGCGCTCCTCTCCCTCCTGAGCCGCACGTGGCCCCAGTTTGGCGGATTTTGAGCCAGCCTTTGCAGGTGGGTTGAAACCACACGGGCTTTTCTGAAGCAGGAGGGAGGGCGTGCGGGGAGGGACTGCTGCTGCAGCAGGGCCACCGAAGGAGGGGACTGAGCTGCAAACCCCCCGGGCACCCCCGGGCCAGGGGCTGGGAGACGGTCCATGCTTTGGCCTGAGCTCGGTAACGATGCACGGGTTTAGGAACGGAGAGGAATTGCACCCTCAGGTTAGTGCAGCTAGAAATACACCCGCCAATATTGGCCCATGCTTGCCTGGGGTTTTTTCCCTCCTGGTTCTACACGGTCTCAGCAAAATGAGGCACAGCACGCAGGTGAGGGATCTGAACGCAGGCGGCAAACTTCATAGCGGTTTTGGATAACACAGAATTTTACACGAGGACGTCAAGAGTTTGGTGCTTAGAGACGACCGAAGCTTTCGAGGGCAAGGCAGTAAATCGTCCCTCCTTCAGAGCCCTGCTCCGGAGAGGCTCGGGCTGCGTCTGCAGTGCATTGCTGCTCCCGGGTCAGGGCACGCCTGTTGAGTTATTGCAAGCCTGCCTCAATAAATCGAGGAGCCCGGGTTCCCAGAAGCGCACGGCGGGCAGCGTGCGGGCCCTCCGCCTGGGCTCACGCGGTCAGGGGAAGATCCCAGCCGCTTCCCTGGGTGCTGCAGCCCGTCCTCCCCCGCCGCCCGCTCCCTCCGTGCGCCCGCCGGCAGGCAGGAGAGCGCAGAAGGCAGCTGCTGCAGCCTCCGGTCTCGGGGATTTCTCTTTTCGAGTCTCTCCTTTTCCCCCATCTGCTTTGCCGTAGGACTTTGTTCCTTAGTCATTTATTTTTTGAAAGAAAACCAAGATAAAGATCTCCAGTCCTCCAAGGGATGTTAATTGCTGCTACTTTAGAGCACACAGGGCTGATAATTATATTTTTTGCTCAGCAGCTGACCGACCTGGAAACCGCTTTTAACCCTGGAAAGGAAGGGAGAGGCATCTCATCTCCCAGGTGAACCGGGTATGCGCCTTCACGCACCGGGGCAATGCCTGCGCTCTCCACGGTGGCAGGGAACCCCAGCACAAGGGCTGAGAGGGGGGACGGGGCCCCAGAGCAGCCCTCGGAGGAGCGTGGCCTCCCCAGAACCGCTTCTTGCAAATCCTCCCTCACGCCGCTCGCTGCCGCCTCGCGCGGGACAGTTTGTTTGTCAGCACCGGGAAACAAGCGCAGGCAGAACCGTCGTTGGCTTGTGGCAATAGCGGCTATAATTTTAAGGTCCGTTAAATATGATTTAAATATTTTTTTACTCATTAGCAATAATTTAGAATTATTCTCCTTTTTTAAAAAAAAAAAACTTTAAGTATGATTGTAATAGCTTTGTAATTTTGGGCTCCATCATTAAAATTAATGATATCCTAATGCTCTATGTGCACTAGAAAAGTCTGATCAGTTTTTTCCCCTTTATAGATCATTACTAATAGAACATTTTAATGGCTGTAATTTCCAGCCCTGTAGATGGAAACCTAAAAATAGGAAGAAAGCCTATTTCATCACGCCATGCCAGCCCCTAAATAATTCAATTACGTAGACCGGAATATCTGAAGCTGGGTGTGTTCCCAGCTGCAGATAACCAAAAGTATTTGATATTACTTTTATAACAAGGTCTCACCCTCCGGCCCCTGCCAGGCCACTGTCGAGGACGGCAGCGTGCAGCCGTCAGGGATGCCGGCGTGCGGATGCCGGCGTGCGGATGCCGGCGTGCAGCCGTCAGGGATGCTGGCATGCTGATGCCAACATGCAGCCAGGGTCCGTGCAGATCCTGCGGCGGGGCAGGAACGGGGCTCCAGAAATTCAGCCCAACTTGTAGTAAGTAGGAACCATCTGCCGCCGGAGGGCCATGCCTGCAGCCAGCATCTGGCGAAGGCTCCTCCACAAATATCTTGGGCTCCGCATTGGCACCGTCCCTCAAATGGCCCTCGCTGCGTTCTCCCCGTGAGCAAGGTCTGTGTCTCCCAGCTCGCTCCCCCGTGTCAGGAAGGGCGAGAGCATCACCACAACCTAAAGCTTCTCTAAAACCGTGCTAAGCGTGTGGTTTATTACTCCCCGCGGTCTTTCTCCTGCTTAGGTACTTCTAAAGCCTTTCATCGTCCTACACGCTCCTAAGTACAGCTAACTCATTTCACATCATTACCTTGCAGAGTTTATCAGACATATTTCTGCTATTTATTGGTTTATGCTTTGCCTCCACCAGCAGGAATTCATAATTAAATTCTCACCGTGGGTTTTTGGGTTTGTTGGTTTTTTTTTAACTTTCTTTTTCTTTGCCTAAGACAGTGAGGGATCGCTCTCATGTGCTCGTGTACAGAGCTGATCTCCCTTTGGCGGCCAGCTCCGAGCCGTGGGTGGGACGGGAAGGACGGCGCAGGTCAGCTTACAGCCTACGCGTTCTCTCACCTCGGTAACACACCATTTTGCTCCAGATCCACCGTGTTGCCGCTGGTCCCTTGTGAGCAGAGCAGAGCACGGGCTCGCCAAGGCTGCGGCGGAGGTGGTGGCCATGCCATCACACGCTATCGGCGCGGCGAACCTGCCAGCTGCACCCGCCGGCGGCTGCCCACCCCACCAGCCTCAGCTGCGCCGCCGCTCCCCGGGCAGCACGGCAGCGGGCGCTGCAGGGGAAAGGAGCGAGAGGCCCACGAGTTACCTGCAGAGGAAAGGAAAGCAACTTCTGTCCGTGTTTATTAACAGTTCATGAGCCAAAGGCCGCAGGGAAGGACAGCCTGGCCCGCAGCAGCAGCGGTCCCACGGGGCAGCACCGCAGCTCCAGCCGCTTAGCCCCGAGCACCGGAGCCAGCGGAGAGTTTGCGGTTAGGGGGTAGACAAAAGGCCGGAATAATTAACGTAGGCGCAGCTCCTGCCTCGGGAGCCGCTCCGGAACCCCCCGGTGCCTTGGGCGGCTGGCTGCGCTTCCCCGTCGTTTCCCACTCGCTGCCCGACTTTGCAGCCCCGCTCCTGGGAGCAGCCCCGGGGGCGCTCCGAGTTTGCAGGGATTTTCACTTGGCTCCAAGCAGACCAGGCACGGGCGTATTGTCTGCTGCTTGTTAAATACAATGCTGACTTTCTCTATTTTTTTTTCCTCTTTTCTAGGCTAAAATGCCTGTGAGCCCCATCCCAGTGCAGCTGTGTGAGCATCCCCAGGCCAGGGACCACTGCGCCGCGACCGAGGTTAGATGCTCACCTTTACATTGAATGTTTGTTTTACAATAATTGCCTGGTCTGAGCTTTTCTGTGGCTCCCCCCCGAGTGCCATATCCCGAACATCAGCTTGTACCACTGCGTAGGGAGGCCTCCAGAGGGGAGCAAGGGAACAAGGCAGTGCCGGGACCTGCTCTCCTACGCCTGCAGCGAGCCCTCACGGGTAGAGGGATGTCAAAGATAATTATCTAGTGGGATGGACCCAGCCACCCCCGGCAAAACCCAGCAGACTGCAAAAGTTCCCCCCCTCCACAGCTGCAGGTATGTAGGCACGGCCAGCCTTGTAATGCGTGCGGGCAATTAAAAACTGCCTTTTTGTCTCTCCTGAAGGTCTCCTCAGGCTCGATCATCATTTACTGCCTAATAAGGAGAGCTTTTATGTTTTGACATTTCTTCTCCCGTGGTATTGTCACTGCTTGGGAGAAAAAGCCAAAGCAACAGAGAAAATCAGCGCAGCCATGAGTTACTGGGCTCGAAGCGGGAACGAGTGCGGGAGCATCCCCGGTGTGTGCTGTGGGAGCTCAGGCTGGGTGGAGGAACGGGATGCGCCTGCAAATGCTGCCCGTGGGCGAGAGCGCGTTGACCCCAGCCCTCTGGCAGAGCACGGCCCGTCCCTTGCCCGTGCGGCAGGTGAGATTCACAGGAGTCAAAGCCTCTCCTGAGAAACGAGCGTGGAGGAACCAGCTGGAGACGATTAGGGAAATGTCAGAAACCGCAAAGTTAGAGATGCAAACCCTCCAAGCGCGGATCAGCACAAGGCGGCCGAAGCGAGGAGCGTTCCTGACCCCGGACTGGGTGAGTTTATGCCCCTGGGCAGGCGGGCGAGCCCCGCGCAACGTTTCCAAGGCCGTTTCCAACCCAAAGCTCGCACCTTCCCAGGCTGTCGGATGTGCCATCCTCTTCCTGCAGGGAGCTGCGGGCACGGCTCGGCCGCAGCTTGTCCTGCATGCGCGGGGTCCCTTGCAAGCCCGCGGTGGCATCGGCAGGAGAGCCCGCATGCCCCGTGAGAGCCGTCCCGCTGCCCGGGGGGGTCGCAGCATCCCCGGCTCAGCCCTTCCCAGGCGAGAAAGCTACAGCCAATTCATGCAAAATGCAGTCGGCTGGAGCTCAGAGGGCTGTTCAATCGATTCGGCTGTCCTCAGGCATCCACGTCAGAAGGAAAAGAGAAAGAAAAATCAAGGGAGGTTGGGGAAAATTGCATTTATTTTCAGGTGGGATGCGAGGGCAGCTGGCGCTGGCCTCAGCCTGGCAGTATTGCATCAGGTCTCCAAATCAATGTTTACCACAGGATGAGGCATTCAAGGTAGGTTATTCCAAGGCGCTAATATCGGCCAGCTGCTAGCTGAGTGTTCAGGAGAGAAAGAAAATATCTTTATTCTGCCTCATCTTTCAGTTCCCAGCGTGGCAATGCTGTAGAGCCAGTCCACGTTCCAGTTTGCCCTTCGTGTTAAAGTTCGGGTGCCAAAGGGAATACATGATCGCCCGAAGAGCAGCATCCACAGCAACAGGCTGTAGAATAATACATCGATTTCAAATTGGTGAGGGCAGGCTGAGTAAAACAAGGTGCTGTTCCTTCCAAGACACTGATTTACAATGCATCAGCCCTGACCCTGCCGGCACTTTCCCCGTGAAAGGAAGCGATTATCTGCTTCCAGCCCTCTGCTGAAACACGGCGTGAGGAATTTTAGCTGCAATATTCTGTATTTCAATTACTCTATACGAGTGGCTTGCCTGAGTTCCTGAATGATTCAGGACGAGTTTTGCTATAAAGCCACCGGCGCTCGGCCGGCCCAGCACACCCAGCCCTGACCTGAAGCAGGCAGGAGCAGGCAGGGGGGTGCGGGTACCCGGCTTTTCGGGAGGGACAAGAGGATGGGTGGACCTGCTGCTCTGCTCCCAGCAGGTTACTGCATTGCTCCTTTCCCCCTCGGAGGCGAGAAGCAGAAGTCAGCGAGCAGGCGGCTTTCCAGGCTCTGCAACAGATCAGAAAGCAATATCTGAGTGTTTGGACTTGTTGTTCCCAACCTATTCCTGCATTAAAGGACAATTAATGCATTAAAGATGCATCTTTTGAAGGCACAGTTATCTAAAAACTCCAGGGTTATCTCCTTTCATCATTTGAATGACACAGGTCTGAAAAATGTGATATTCTGGCTGTTGAAGAGGGAGGATTTCTTCTTTATTATGTTCACATTAGGATACCCTGATGCTTCTTGCCTGTCGTGTTGGCTGCGCTCCTGAGCACCCGGCCGTCCCCAGGCTCCTGATGCCTCCCTTGCTCCGTGGCAAGGTCACAGGCTGCCACTGTGACACAGGTGAAAACCCAAAGCTGGGTCTTTTCAAGGCATTTTAAGAGACTTGGTCATTGGGTTCATGCTGATTTGCAAAGGTCCGTCGCTTCCCGCTTGGACAAGTGCAAAACGAAACACTTCAGAAAAAGCAAACTGGGTCCGTGGGACAAAAAAGCCTATTCAAAAGAAAACCCTGGTCAAACTGCCAAGGAGCAACATGGATTGTTGGGCCCTGGGGCTGCAGCCCGCAGCACCGACGTCTCCACCGAGGAGCTGGGATGCCGTGCTCCCGCCCGGGCACCGCGCACGCGCTCGCCCAGGCCCGCGTTCCCCAGGCTGCAGCTCGTCCCATCCCTGCCTCTCTTGGCAGAGAATTGCCCTTCGCACTGCCACCGGCCGTAGGGAAGCGGCTGCACAGCAACCAGGTTCCTCTGTGGTTTATCAAGGGATTGATCCACCCATCTCTGAGAACAGGCCCTCGAGCGCTTTGCAGTATTTTCCCTGTGTACAAGGATCAACATTTTCTTAGGAATATGAATTTATCATCACACTTTTCCCCCTCCTTTTGGTAGCGGGAGGTTTTCCTGTCTGGCACGGGGGCAGTGCAGAGGAGAGCACGGGAAATCGTCGTGTGGCCCCGCTGTGAACAGCCACAGGACGGTCAAGCTGTGAATATAATACTTTTCTACAGCAATATATTCAGCATCTGTGTTCAAAATTGATACACTTTCCTATCTTAAAAATACTAATCGTTTTTTATCGGTTGCATCAGACTTCTTCATGTGAGTACTGCTCCGCTATCAGCTATACACGTGTTACGGTGTGGTAAAAGATATTAGAACGTATTCAAAGCTGTATTTTGCTCTTTGGAAACTGAATTCCCAGGGGGTTGTTCGAACACTGGTTCTTGGGTCCACCATCTCCACGCAGCCCCACGGAAACCTGCGCCCGCAGGCGCCTTGACACGGGTCCAGCCGCAGATCACGCCAGGGCTCCAGCTAATTGCACGCTGTTTCCTTTAATGCATTCCCGGTTCTTGGCCTTTGAAGGAGATTCCCAAGTGCAGGAGAAGGAGGTGGCTGTGACCTGCGAGCAGCAGTCTCTGAGCCCGTAATGCTCGGCATAACTCCCAAAACTTCTTCTCTCACAACTGGAGAAAGTTCTCAGGGCAGCTATTAAAGTGTAATCAATCAGTGTCAAATAAAAGTCATCAGAATATGACTAAGAGTCTGATTGCCTGTAACCAACATAATTAGACGGTGAGGATTTTCTTTCTTTTCCATTTCTGCAAGAAGGCTAAAAGCCTCCAAAATTGGAGCTAATATCCTGTGTCTGGAGCGAGGTGAATTCACATTTGACCTATTGTTCAAATAAAAATTCGCCTCAAATCCAGCCCAACCCGGTGATGGCAATCACGGCAGGGGCTTCAGCACAGACCTATCCGAAGAACACCAAAAAAAACATAATCCCTGAAATTTCTTTCCGTTCAGTGTGCATGATCAGGCAGATTTCAAGGGTGATGGGGCAGGAGAGAAGGTCTTGGTCTCGCTCATTAATCACCGCCGTGCGAGCCGCCTTCGTCCCAGCAGAGGTGAGCATCGCGCTGGAAGCGTTTGCTGAGTAAAGCCACGTGTGAATCAGCGGCAAGGCAAGGGAGGGCGAGATGAACCGGGGCCGGGCGGGAGAGAGGACATGCCGCAGGCAGGTCCTTCTCCCCACAGCCCCAGCGTGGCAGCGTCTCCGCTCGGGAAGGCTCAGCCGAGGGCCGTGTGAGCCAAGGGACAAGCGGCTCCTGCCGCCGGCGGCCCTGGGGTGGGTCGGGAGGACGGCAAGCTGCTGAAGCCTCCCGCTTCCCAGATGGGCGCAGCAGCTCCCTGCCGAGGCTCCGCCGGGGCCACGGCTGCTGCCTCCTGCCTGGGAGGTGCTGGGCTGGGACGCTGAGCCTGGCGCTGCTCGGCTCGGCAGTGAGGGAGCTCTGCCTCGGCCGCTCCTCTCGGGCTCAGGCTGAAGGGCTTTCCCTCTGTTTTCTGCAAGTAAAAAGGCTTTGCTAGGAGGCAGAGGTCGCCTTTGAACGCGACCCGGTGGTGCTGTGATGCTCCAGCGCCCGCACGGTGTCGGCGCTGCTGTCCCGGCTGGTCCCAGCCCGGACATCACGAGCATCCCGTACCAAAGCGGTCTTCTTTGCATCCCCAATAACACCGTCCTGATTTCCTCAGGCTGACAAAAGTAGGCTGTGTTTCCATATTTCCTGTCACCGTTTATCTGTCTCCTCTCACTCTCCAAATCCTCTTTCCATTTATATTGGCTTTAATGAAGTGCTGCCGTCCTGCAGCGCCACTGCCGCACCCTCGCATACCAGCACCCTGACGTTACCCAGCTGAGCCAAAGGCCAAAGTTACGGCTCTTACCCACGTTTGCAGAGGTGAAGCACGAGGTTTTCTGCCACTTGGCCATATCGTCTGGCTGATGTTTAGTTGGGTTTTTTTCCCCTCCAGCTATTTCTTTTTTTATCAGATATTTGATATTTTTCTCCTGTTATCCTGCCTTTAAGGCGACCTGCAAAGGAAGCAAATGAATGAGACTCTCATTATTTTGTCCTTTTTTCTTCACTCCTTGAATGTTTTATTGATCCATTTCTTCCTCACCTCATTTGTGCATGTTTTGGCACGGAGCTTGTTTGGGAAGGTTTATGGTAGGAAAGGCCAGATCCTTTCCCGATGTAATTCTGCCCCTGGTGAAGGCGACATCGCTAGCCGGGGCTGGAGGCAGCAGGGTGCTCTGGAGGAGCCAGCATTGTGGTGGGCTCCCTGGACCAGGTCTCCTCTTCCCAGGGCTGGGTGACGTTAGGAGCCCCGAGGGTGCTGGGCAGTCAGAGCACAGACATCCCCTGCTTCCACTGCAGGATCAGCCGCCGGCTTCACCAGCTGTCCAGTCCTCGGCATCGCCCGAAAAATCCTCGGCATCGCCCCGAAAGATCCTCAGCATCGCCCGCCACGGGGCCCTGCCTGGGCCGAGCATTGCCAGGCTGCCACAGCCAGCAACCAAACCAGCCAAATGCTCTGCTTTCCTAAGCACCCAGTAATTAAAAAAAAAACAGCGCATGGAAGCAATTCCCACTTACGAGAGAGGACCTGCTGGAACTCACCATGGGAAGGAGGCATTCAACAGATGTGCATTAGCATAATGTGGAAATGGCATGAAGCACAATGCTATTTTTCTCCCCAAGCCGCTTACTGTAAGCCCTCCCCTCTGCTTCAGGTTTTTCTAGCGAAAAGGAAAGTCAGAATAAATATACCAGAGGAACGGTGTGGCGGGAAGTCCCGGTCAAGTGAGCACCAACCTTTCTCCCAGGGCTCTCCTGCATGGGTGCAAACGAGCTCAGCGCAAGCCAGGAGAGGTTTCCTTCAGAGGTAGGAAATGTAGGTGAGCGAGCTGCGGCGGTGGGAGCCCTCCCCGGCCCCCCGCTCCCGCCACAGCCCCCCCAGCTGCTGACATTTCTCCGCAGGCTCTGGCATTTATTCTAATCCACGCTGGTTTTGCATTTCCCTCTCAGGATTAACAGGCAAAGCAGCGAGCCATCGATAAAGATTGATTTGCCCCACGTGGGAGACCCAGCCGACAGCCACAGCCCATGGTGCAAGAGGGGAAACTGCGGCGGCCTCAGCATCAGGCGTGAGGGATGCGAAGCCCCCCAGGAACCCTGCAGGGCAGCTTTTTGTGCCTCTGAGTGCTGGCAGAAGTCATGGGACACACGCACACGTGTGCCCAAGGGCCCGCACCAGGTCCCCGGGCAGCTTGCATTGCAAAGCACGGCGAGTCAAGACAGCCGCTCTCCCTCCCCGCCTGGGCACCGCCTGGGAGACAGACAGATGGGTGGACAGGCAGGCCGTTGTGCATCGCTCTCCAGGCATCACCTGGGAGACAAATGGACAGACAGACCACCGTGCACTGGAGTGGCCGGCCGGCCGGCCGGAGAGCTGCTCGCCGGCCGGCATCCTCCCGGCAGCACATCATCTGCCTGCAGGCTCCATCTTGTGGAAGACGTTCCCCCGAGGAACCGGAGTGGGAATCCACCCCTCGGCACGGGAGCGTGGGTCCATTCGGCACTGCCGGAATGCCGGCGCAGCAGGAGGGTCCTCGGTGGGCTGGCGATGCGGGCACCCAGCCGGCACCCCGGCTCCCCTGCTCTGCCTCCATGGGCTTAAGAGGACATAACGCCCCTGTACAGTTACTCCGAGGAATAAATGCAGCGGATTTTATTTCAACAGATGGAGGACAGCTTTCTTCTCATCGTTTAACTGACAGACCGTGCACCTCCTCTCGCAGGGTCCCTGCGCAGCAGAGAGCTGATACAGAGAGCAGGTGGATTACACCGTGCTCATCCTGCCGCTCTGTTACAGGGAGAATTTGTCTCTCCCCATTTAGGGGAGTTTAGATTCAGCAAACGAGAAGAAGGAATGAAAAGTGGTTGCAAGTCTCGCCGTGCCGTACTGGATGCCAGCAGCAGCGCCGGGCAGCTCCCAGCCCCCAGCACCCCACGCTGCAGAAGAGCAGCCTTTCCCACATTGTACCTCTCAGCGCTCAGCCACAGCATAGAACTGGGGGTTTTCAGCCTGCTGCATGTTCTGCCTTCATTGATGTTTATTTACCATATAATGGGACACAGTAATTTCACTGTATATAATTTAATGACACATTAGGAAAGAATTAATCACTGGAAGCAGCGCTCACGCCAGGCTGCTTCACTGAGGTCTGGCGAGAGGAGCCCCGTGCCCAGCCCTCGCTACGCGGTCCCGGGTGGTGCAGCCCCTCGGGAGCAAGGGTTCGGCGGGCAGCACCGCAGCGGCCAGGCAGAAACGCTGCCAGCACCGGCGCTGCCGGCTTCCTCGCCCCAAGTGGCCCAGGTTCCTCCGCAATCCCGCTGTGCCCCGAGGCTGGGGACACGGCTGGAGGGACGCGGTTGGAGACGGCGCTCCGTAGGAAAACAGGATACGCAAAACTCTCAAGAGCACATCCAATTTCCACTCATTAAGCCATAATTTCCATCATTTTAATTACATAAAAGGCAGATAAATGGTGAGTATGCTCCTACTTGTGCCTTTTCTCTTAATTATTAGTCCTTTGCACGGGCCAGTTTGCAATGAATCAGCCTTTAAACAGTGTTCAATCAGAACATGTTCTGCTTTATTTGAATTATCTTGTTGGCCGATCATTCCCCAGAACATAATAAAACAAACATTAATTACTACTTCAGCGGGTGTAATCTTCTTGAAAGCACTCAACGCTACTCAAATGCCATTGTAGCCTCACGCTCCGCACTTTAAGGCGCGTGGGTAAACAAGCTCATCCAGCAGGTCTGAATGCGCAAGCAGAGCTCGCGCCTGCCGCTCCAGGCGGGCGACTTCAGAAAAGTTTGGAAAACGTGCGGGTACGCCAAGGAAAAAGCCACGCCTGCTGTCCAAAGAGGATGGGAGATCCTGCAAGGTCCACCAGGCTGGCTAGCAGCTCAGTGGGACGCTGCAGGGTCGGACCACGCCGCACGCTGCGGTGTGCCAGGCTCCCGGCGCGGGGACGCGCCGGACTCCAGGCAGCCGGCGAGCAGCCACAGAAAGCTGTGCCGACGCTTGCGTTTCAGTTTGCACAGGGTTTATTTGGGTCTTGCCTCGATCGGTTTGGAACATTTCATGTGCGTGTAAATGGCAACTCCTAATCTCCACTCAAAGTTTCCCATGGCATTTCCAGCACTGCTACTAAAAGACCCCGGGCGTCACGACTCGCCGGGGGACGACGGAGAGCCAGGCGCTCAGCCTGTGCAAATGTCTGCTAAAACCCGAGCACGTGCCTCCTTCTTGCCTCTCCTTTACCAGCCCTGGCAAGGCCAGGCAGGAGGCAGGAGGGGAGGAGGGGCTGGGGCCATGGTTTTTGGGGGCAGGAGGGGCACAGGGGCCGGCAGCGCTCCCTCCCCAGCTGGGGATGCTCGCAGCTGGGGGCACTCAGCACGCCCTGCAGCTCGCCCATAAAGGGCTGCTGCAAAGCCCAGGAAGGCTTTTGGAGGGAAGGTGAGGTCTCTGGCATGAGGGCTGCCCAGGTGGGTTCACTCGCTCCTCCTGCTGAGCTTGGCTTCAGAAAATCCCTGCCTGGTGTAAGGTCTGCTGAGGAGATCTCTAAGTGTTGGCTGCTGGTGGGGCTGCTGCAGGCTCCTCTGTGTGGCCAGGCTTTGCATCCCTGGGGCTCTGCTGCCCTCAGGAAAGGCTTTCCCACCAGCAAAGTGGTCAGAGAGCCAGAAAAACACCAGTGTGGGGCAGGGAAGAGGATTTTTCAGGAGCAGCAAGCTTTATTGGACATGCTTGAAGCCCCTTCGAGGTCACCCCTGGGCCAGCGCTGGAGACACAAGGTGGGTCAGGGTCTGGGCTTTCCTGGCTCAAAGGTGGCTCAGGAGGTCTGGTGGTCTTAACTGCTAACACTGGCATTTGAAGGTTTGGGGGGGTCCTGTCTGCCAGGGAAGAAATCCTGGGACAGAGTGAAGGAAAGGCAGGGAGGGCTGCAGCCGACGGCTGATGCAACGCTGATCCGAGATTCAGGCATTGCTGAGTGGATTGCTGTACCAATAACTGAAGGGATTTGTTCTGTTAGGGGCTTTCAAATGCAAGGGAGAGAGGAATAAATCTCCGTTCTCAGCATCCTTCTGCCACTGACTTACAGCAAAGCAGTGCACATCCACCTAATTAGGAGCAACACTCTGGCAGCCGAGTTTCCTCCTCTAAGAGATAAGTGAGATATCTTCCCACTGGCGCCTCTGAGAGCATTTTAAACGTTCCCTGCCAAGGGAGCCCTCTGTGCCCCTGCAGCCAGGGTGACCCTCCAGTTTCCTTCGTGGGTCATGGCTGAGGAAGCATCCGAGTTGCTGGTGTGTAGATGTAGGCTCTTCCTGCACCCCTGCCCTTGGGGTACGTTGCTCCTGGCCTGCCAGTGCCCCCAGGACAGGGATGGGTGCTGGCCTGGAGGGTGCTGACTCTCACCAGCCAGCTGGGAGATCTAGCATCGCCTTGGCATTTTGGCTTGTCTGCAAGCGAGGAGGCGTTTCGCTCGGTGCAATCCAGCTGTGTTTTAGCTGGGAGAGGGAAGAGACACGTCTGAAGCCAGGCAGCAGTATGACATTTTTCCAACCAGTTTAAGTTCAACATCATTAGACATTCCTCCTACACATATCAAGGCACGGAAACGCTTCAGCAAGGTCTTTCCCTGGCGGGGCTGCCTCCTCTGAAGCCGCTCCCCACCTCCCTCCTGTTCCTCCACCCGCAGAAACCCAGCCATTTGGGTTTTCTCTTGGAGTTACTAAAAGCTTTAAAAATTAGGGCAATTTTCCTTGCCCGTGGCCCTGCTGCCAGCTGCAGTGCATTTCCAAGAGGATCTCTGCATTTCATTAGATGCAAAGCTTCTGTCTGAGAGATCAATTGTGGCCTGAATCTCAGAGACAAAAATCAATTGTAACCCCGCTTTCCATGTGTAGACTCGTATGCATACATCGACTGAAGAGGCTCAGGCAGCCTCCGGGTCCAAAGGGACCCTTAGGAGCTGTCATGTTAGAATAAAAATCAGATATAAATGCAAAGAAAGGACAGGCTTCTCTTTGGGGCGCGGTTCTTTAAGGGGCAGTTCTTGTCAGTGTGGGAATGTACCCCAGTGCAGTGAAAAACCCACCCTCGGTGCAGGTTTCCATAGAGAACTACATGGAATCAAAACTTACCCTGTGTCAGCGCGCTCTCAGGTATCCCTAGTCACACCAAAAAGAAAATGTCTGAGTTTCCTAAATATTCAGTAATGTTACTTTAAAGCTCTGGGTTTGCATTTGTGCAAGAAAAAAAGGAATTGAAATATGCTTTCAAATAAGAAAATTGCTTCATGTCATTTTGTTAACATCCCACCCACCCCCACAGGGCTGTGCCTTTCTCTCCCTTTGGTGTTTCCCCCGAGCAGGGTGCCCAGGAGCCAGGGTGAAGGGGCACAGGGCAGCCAGGGAGAGCCCCGGTCCAGCCCTGGCATCCTGGGGGAGGAGGAGATGCTCTGCGGATAGAGCCATATGTTGTCAAGTTAATGAAAGACCTTGGAAAGCATAAATCCTCTGTATGCTGGCTGCTAGCCCAGGTGCATAATTTCCTTGCCATTGGGGGGGAGCAGACAGCATCTGTACAGCTCCGGTATTGTAAGTTAATGAAAAAGCCCACAATGAAACGCTCCATCCCCCAAGGACGGCGAGGGAACTCGGCTCTCTCCGTCAGAGCCATTATTTGTGTTGGAGGAGAGCCTGGCAGGCTCGAGCAAGGCTTCCTCCTGCTCCCCTTGCTGGGGAAAGGCTGTTCCTGCTGCAGACTGCTCTTGGCTCGGAGACAACGTCCGGGGCGCTGGGAGGCATGGCATGGAGAGGGGCTCCTCTGCGGCGTGTCCCCCCGGGGAGCGCAGCGTGGGGGAGCGAGCCGGGGGCTCGCCTGTGGCGTGGAGGGGCACAAGGAGCTGCTCCTGCAGAAGGGGAGAAAGCCCATTTCCCTGCTGCACGTAGCTGAGCTGCAAAAGCCATTGCTGCAGAAACAGAGAGCTTTGGGTGCGTTCGGTGGGATAAGCGTGGAGGGGAGGAAGCAGCGAGGCTGTCTGACCCCAAGACCTTCGCTCTGCCCCAGCCAGACACTGCTTCAGGCGGCCCTGGGCCCTGCTGGGCTTGCAGGATTTATTCTGAGGAACTGTTTTTCATCAGTTAAACAAATTCGCAGTGACCCACCTGAGGCTTAGAAGGAACAGGGAAGCTGTTGCGTATATGACTCAACCGTAATGCAAAGCCATTTCCTTTCTCATTTGCGAACCTGAAAATTCAGACACACACAAATTAATTAGTATTATTATAAACCTCATTAAAAGAGCTGTTCTTTAGGGGGAACCAACTTCCCCAATACAAGCACTGTGTTCTGGTTGTTCAGCTATTAATCGATGGCAAACTGTGAAATCCTCAATTTCATCATGATTAACTTGTGCAGTCTGTAACTCGCCCGCTGGTCACCTTCCCGGCGCGAGCGGCGATGGAGCGGGGTGCCGCGCGTGCTTACGGAGGCAGAGCTGGCTTTCACGCCTGGCCACTTGTTAGGGCCCCAAGGGACCGGGTCCTGCTTTGCTCGGACGTGCGCGGTGCCGCTCCGAGGACAGCCCCACTCCTCTGAGGCCGAGCGAATTCGCTTCGCTTCCTGCAGCTCCAGCAAAGATGCCAGACTTTTTAAGGAAATAAATACCACGCTGGGGTTTTTTTCCTCTTCATCCTCATGTGGATTGATCCTATACAAGTGTTCATCCTCGCCTTGAGTAGAGAACCAGCGCTGCATCTCAAAGCCTCGTTTTGCCTTTTGCCATTAAATTATATTAAAAGGGCTTTCATGTTATCTCTTAAGTAGGTGCTTCTCATTCCAGCCACATTTCCTCCATTACCACCAGCCTTCTCAAAGCAAGAGCCTTCCTTGCTTGCACAGAAGCAGAAGGCGCCTCTGTTATTCCTCTCACATGGATTTTAGGTACCTTAAACATGATGGGGCGTTACAATCTGAGTGACAACCTCTTCCCCGCTGGCATGTAAATAGGTGTGATCTGCTCCTACCTGCTTGCCACAGACCATCTCTGATGAAGTCTGCACTTGAACTGGTCGAGGAGGAGGGATGGCTAGCTCATGACCCTGATGGCAGAGAAACCATCAAGCCAGCCTCACGGGTCCCTTGGATGCCCAAGGATCCGCTGACTAATTGGGAGCGATGCTTGGCCCGAGCCCCATTTGAAGTCTTGAGCAGATTTTTCTTTTACAACGGATGAAAAAACTCAATTTTCAAGAAGTGCATCAAGCCCTTAATTAGGATTTTAATTCCTAAATGGCAACGGGTACAGCAAACGTGGATCCCCAGGCTAATGTATCCTGGTTGTTAGAGAGCAGATACCCCTTGAATGGAGGAGAGGCGGCAGCATTTGCATAGCAATGAGGCGTTCTGGCAGCCCTGAGAACCAAAGTTGATTTTCTTTTGCATCTAAAAGCAGACATGAGTGGTACTTATTAATTTGAGTCCACCTCTGAATGCACTTAACGATTCAAGTCCAATTAGTTTTCAGAGTGCCCAGGTAGGAAGCAATCATTAAAAACATGTAAATTAAGTTACCAGGGAGCTTAATAGATTAGTCATTGACTTTCTAGCTTATGTTGGCTCTTAACCTTCAGCTTAAATTTATCACCAACAATTTCTCTGAACTGGCTACAAAAGGTTAGAGCCCAGGGGCTGCGGCATCACCGAAATGAGAGCCGACCTTGCAGCGAGCGGGCAGGAGTCGGGCGGCCGTGCCGACAAGCGGAGCCTTCCCTCGGCATCTCCTCTGGGAGAAGGAGCCGGTGCCAGATGCCATGCCGGAGACCCCTCTCCTTCCAGAAGCAAAGGCGCTGGTTGCCGCAAGCGCTTTGTTTGCGGGTAATGAGCTGCTGCGCCCGAGTTGGGGGGCTGCCTTCTGGCAGGGAGGTTGCCCCCAGGCATGAGACCACCCCGGAGGTCCCGCTCCCCCACGCCGCTGCTGGGCTCTGCCCAGATCCAGAGCCCAAAGCCGTTTACCGTGTGCGGGAATGATCATTTTATTAACTTACGAACAGCGATGCGTATCTTGAATCGGCGCCTCGGGGATGAACGACTCGTAAGTGCAGGTCTCAGTCTAATTCTGCCACTGACATCTCTCTTGCTGGGCTCTCTTCCCTCTGGGTATCACTAGCACGTTTCCCATCCTGCAACAACCGAATCTCAGTTGCAACTGGAATTAATAAAAGTCAATCTGAAATTATTAGGGGGCCCCTAATAAATAGATCAGGAGGTGCCTAATAGAAAGATGGAGTCTCCTGGGGTGGCACAAACCTCTCGGTCTGTGCTAGGGGAGCACCCGCAGTGCCCCCCGAGGCATCCCCTGCCCCGGCTGCCTGGGCACCCATGGGCCACCACCACTGTGGGCAGCAACTTTACCAAGGAGGGGAAAATGAAGGAAATATCTTCTAAAAAGATATCAGGCTGCGAGCATTTGAGAAAGCTATTTCTGAAATTGCAATTACCAGGAAAGAGAACAAATTACCACTTCAGGGACCGTCACATATGGAGAATCAGAGCTTTGGGAAATAATCAGAAGAATGTATTCACAGAAGTGCATTATTTATATTGAAACATTTTAAAGTAAAGGTCACGAGGAGAAGCTGAAGATTAGTAAATAGGAAAATGCAAGGATCGCTTTACTGCCATAATGATTATGGTCCATTTTGATTATGACTGCATTAGTCACCAAGACACATAAGTCACTGCAGATCAGCACCCAGGCACAGGCTTTTAGGAGTTCAGGAGATGACGGAGCCTCACGCACCCCTCAGCAGCACCTTCGCTTGTTCCTGCTCCGGACCGAACGCTTGCCCTGTTGGCCGCCTCGGCGGAGGGCAGGGCCAGCGGCTCGCTCCTCCTCGTGCCCTTCGGGAAGCTTCGCTTTGAGGAGTGGATTCCCCCGTCTCTGCAGACCCTGGACACGGTTCCTGGGCCCTCAGGGGTCCCACAGCTCCGGCACTCAGGGGTAACACACACAGACCCCGCGTACGCCGTCTTTCTGCCGCTCACCTCACATTGCACCAAGGTCTTGGTGTTTATTGATGGCATCCACCACCTTTAAAGAAAAATCCCACGCGTGGAGAGTGTTTCTCCCTCAAACCCAACAGTGCGTGCGTGCGATAGAGCGGATCTGTTAATCACATTCCCTTGCGTGCCTTTCAGTGATGACTTCTTGTAAGACAGCGGTCTCTGTTTCCTCCCCTTTTATTATCGTAGATCATTTTTAATACTGCACCAACCCGTCAAGCTTCCCCTGGCTCCATCTAAGCTATTACAAAGGACTTAAAACAGATATACGGGGAGAGGTCTTCCTGGGTGGTGCGAAAGCCCGTACGAGGCAGGAGATAACGGTGCTGGGCCATCTCCGGAGCCCCCGGCGTGTGAAGCAGCACAGGCGAAAGGTGGGGGCTCGCAGCTGCTGGCCCCTGCACATCCTCTGCGGGATGAAGGAGCCAGCTGAGCTGGACCGAGAGGCCGACCTGGCTCCTACCCTCCTCCCTCTGTGCTGAAGTAGCCCTGAGAAAATATTTGCCATTTATAAGCAGCGAAAATAGGATTGATTTACTGTAGCGACATCTCAAAGCATGAAGTGGCACTTTTATACTCGTATCACCCATTAGACATCTGAAGGCATCAGCACAGCCCATTTCATTTTTAAAGACATACAAAATGCTCAGAGGAAGCCATTTGACATCCCCATTCTGGGAGCTATGAGAGCGTGCTGAAAATAATACAAATGCTTCAGAAGTCTTATGTCTACTCATTTCAGTCCCCGTTTTCCCTTTGAGTTGTGTCAATATGCTGCTAAAGTGTTGCTCTGTAATTTTTGTATGTGTCACAGCTGCTGAAGAAACTGCCCAGACAGTGCGCTTAAACTGAAGCGGCAGTCGTGCCCGCATCTGGCGGGGGCTCCAGCCCCTGCACGGCGAGCATCTTGCGGGAGATGCACCAGCATCTCCCATCAGAGCTGTTTCTGGCGGCGGCGTGTCTGAGCAGCCTCTGCTGCCCAGGAGGAGGAGGAAGGCACTTCGGGCGAGGAGCTTTCCTGCCCTTCCCTGAAGCTGGGCTGTGATAGCCTCTGAAATCGCTGCCCTGCGCGGGGCATCCCGTCTGTGTCCAAGTGTGGAGGAGCACGGGGCGAGCCACCCACCGCCTCGGCCGCCCTGGGGGCACGCCGGCTGCACGGGGGATCTTTCTCACCCTCCGGCTCCAGACCTTTTCTCTCTGGATCCAGCAGCAGCTCCGTGCTCAAAACGCTCACAACGTTTAATGGTATTAATCTGTCACCGGGTGCCAGTGGGGAAAGAGCCTGACTGTGTTTCTGAGCGGTAATAGCTGCACACCGAACAGCACCAGCCCTGATTTATTAATGAGGAGATCTCACAGGCTGCTGGCTACTGACAAATGGGCACGATTTTAGCCCCCCACACCCCACCCAATCAATACCTTTTAATCAAATCCAATCACACCAAATTAAGTTGAGGAAAGCATCCAAACTAACCCCAAAGTGCCGGGGGTGCTGGTCTCGGCACAAGCCCGCACCAGCGTAGGGAGTTGTGGGAATTTGTTACCTCTGTGCTGCTGGTGAGAGGAGCCCCGGGGGTCGGGCAGGGGAAGGAAAGGCAGGTTCGACTTCTACCCCCATCACCGGTGCGGGGACCCACCTAACCCATGCAATCCCCAGTTTCCTTGCCTGAACTCCAGCAGTCCAGACCTAGAGATGCTGGAGAGCCAGCGTTTATACCACCCAGGATGCGCTGAAGCACTGCGCACAGGAAACAAAAGGACTGAGTACATAGATGTATACTGAGCACGCCAAACTAACGGTGCTGTTCCTCGGGTGTCCGGCTTGGCCCAGCAAATCCAAGGAGCTGCGTCCTTCTGCTGTGCAGAGGAGCTGGCGGCGAGGGAGGGGACCTCCCGCCTCTTCCCAAGGCTTTCCTCGCTCCCACCGCAGCCCCGAGCGGCGGCACCACTTACGAGAACTATCTTGGAATCTTTTTTTGTCATTGCTTCTGATTGTCCTCGCGCTTCCATCGTGTTTGTTCAGCTTCCTTATTGTTCCTCGGGGTTTGCTCTATTTAGCTGCTCACACTTCCACGAAGTTTTAGAGCTATTTCTTTGTATGAATTATTCTCTGACATAATTTTGCAGCACCGGTTATATTTAGAGAGCTCGTTCATTGGGTGAGGCTTTCTCATTTTCCGTTTCGTTGGGTGAGATCCTCCGATTTCTGTATTCCATATTTCAGGCTCCGGTTGATGTGCGCTAACTAATTATGTTGTGGGATGCCAGATGAGGCCGAGCTCATGCTTCCTCTGGTTTTTATAGTGATATTTATTTGTGATAACGCAGAAGGCAGCCGTGGAGAGACACATCCCCCTGCGTGCATATTACAACTGTATCAGCTTGCGCTAGATCAGCTATGAAAGAGATTTTCACCATGAAAAGAGAAAAGCTGTTGCAGTGGGACCCAGGTTGCTTCATTATGCTTCCTGTCTATTAGGGGCCCGGGTCTCTGCTGCCGGGTCTGCATTTCACATCCTCGGCCGAGCGTGGCTCTCTCCAGAGCCACCCGGGTGGCTCTGTGGGACAGCCAGAGCCTTGTGGTCCCTGGGGCGGGTCCCCTGGGGGCTGCGGTGGTTTGTCCGTCCATCCTCACCTGGCTGGATGCTTCCCCTCCATCTTACACTGCTGCTTCTCATCTACCTCTCCTTGCACGGGCTCATTTCCCCAGCCACCTCTCTCACCTCATTACCTTGATCTATTTTTAATGCTGCTCTTGTTTTTCCTCCTCATCCTTCTGCCTTCCGTAAAATACTTGACTTTTCACAGTGCAGTAGGCATTTTACGGGTACTCCTCTTGCACATGTCCTGGCTCCCCTGACGGCGTGCCGGCAGCTCTTGGGAGCATGCCGGCAGCCCCGCGCCTGCCTCCCCAGCCGCTCACCCAGCTCTGGGCACCACCGAGGTGCCCCCTTGGGTGCTGCAGGCTGACTGCACGCAGTGTAACCTGGCTCCTGCCAGGAGCCCCTGTCACCCAGCGGTGCCTTCGGTGACCAGCACCTCTCCTGGAGCTCCTTATCTGGGCCCAGCATCCCAGCGCAGCCTTCAGAGAGGATGGCTGGGCTGCTGGAGCCGCGCCAGCTGCGGCAGCTGGAGCCTGGCAGAATTAAAGTCTTAATTGCCCGTGATAATTAAAAATCTGAGGAAGTTTCCCCAAAGCACGAAGCTGTGTCCTGGTCCACCCCGAGCATGCGCAGTTACGGGCAGTGGAAGGACGGCTCTTTTGTGCCTCCAAATGAGCCCAGCGGCGGTCTGGGGATGGTTTGGGTTGCGTCCTTTTGCCCTCCTGCGGCAGACCGTGAGGCAAAGCTGCCCAAGCCCTTTTCCCTGGGAGGGGATTTGATCCGAGTCCTGGTTCCAGTGGTACCGTGCAGGCAGCTCCCGCAAACTGCATCGGCATCGGGTCCAGCAGGTCCTGGGGAGGGGGCGAGCGGTGCCAGCCTGTGGCTAATTAACGGCTCTGCAGGGACACCAGTGCCGGGGTGGGGGGGCACAGGCATCCCACCCCCCCAGCAGGCTCCGGCCCTTCGCCAGCAGTTTGGGATCCACGCACGGTTGGCCCCACACGCCACGGGGAAGGTGCTGTCAGGAACGAGCTTAATGAGCCACCGACCGGGGCGGGAGGCTGGCCGAGGTGGTGATGGGGCTGTAAACGTACAGGGTCTGGCTCCGCGCTCGCCCGCGCGCACCAGGACCGGTCTCGGCCACCAGCAAGGGAGACGATGCAGGAAAGACTTTAATAACCATCTTTAGTCCTGTGCAGGCGGTTAACTGCAGCTGCAGATTTATGGTTCCAATTAATTGTGCGAGTAAATTAGAGGCACCCAGGTGAAACCACAGACAGAAGACATTTTCTACGTGCTTTTCCTTCCTTGGCACTTGCCCGTCCCTGCCCACCCCTTGGAGGGCAGGGCAGGCTCCTGCAGAGCTCCATCCTCCCCTGCCGGGGAAGGCGCTGGGGATGCTGGTGGTTGTCCCCGAAGGCTGATGCTGCTCCCGGGTGGGTCCCCCTGCCCCCGGCGCCCCCCGTGCCCCCTGCATTTCTCCTGGGCCAGGATGCGGGGCACCAGGCCATTGCCCCCTGCCCCTCCTTCGTCACAATCAGCTGTACAGGGGCCAGACGTTCCTGAGACCATTCCAGGGGGCTGATCCTCTCCCTGCTTGGATGCACAGCTCTGCGAGCACCTCCAGAATGGTGCACGGTGCTGCAGGGCAGCCCCTGTGCTGCCAGCTCCTGCCTGCAGCCATCCTGGGAGGGGGTCACCTCTTGCGCTAGGGGCTCACACCGGTTGCAGCAGCCCTGCAACCACACAGCTCTCCTCCCTCAGTCGAGACGAGCCCTGGCAGAGCATTGCTGCTGCGGGAGGATGACCTTGCAGTCCGTGCTCCTCCGCTCCCTCTCCTCACCAGCCCTCAAAGCCACGGGTGAGCCGGCACTTCCCAGGAGAGAGCTCCATCTTCCCTGTCGACAGTGCATCCCAACTCCCAGTCATCAAGCAAATCTCATCAAGCTCCCTCCTAACCTTTGTGCAAAGGTTGGGAGAAATGCCAGGGCTGTATTTCACAAGAAATATGAGTCCGAGCGGTCCCGGGCTCATAAAGCCTCCGGCAGGAGATTCAGCAGGGCGGCCAGGCTCTGCCTGCCTGCGGCGGGAATAACCCAGCCCTTGACGAGTGCCGCAGCAGCCGCGTGGGGACAGTTCGTTTGGAAGAGGCTGACCCTCGGTGGCTCGCTGCGATGGATTAGGAGAGCCAGGCTTGCCTCTGCTGCCTTATCGGCCCAAATAATTGAAGGGAATAAGCTCTCTTATCTTTCTGGCTCGGCTTTTCCCTGGCAGCCTTATCTCACATCCCTTGGAGACTGCAAGCAGCCGTCGCCTCTTGCGAGGGTGCTGCATCCATCTGCTCCTGCCAGGCTTGGGTGTCCTGGTACGGCGGGGGGACCAGCCCTTTCTCTGCCCCCCGTCCTGCCGTGGAGACGTGGGTCCTGCCGGAGGGGGCTGTCCAGAAGGATGCTCCAGCCGGCAGCTGTGGGAGCGAGGGTGCTGCTGGGGCTGCGGGCAGCCCAGGGGCTGAGAGGGATGTGCAAAACCTTGTGTTTTCAACAGAAACAGCACTGGAAAGCAGGAGAGGACCCTGCCTGTGTGCCTGCACCTCCCAGGGGTTGTGCTGCTTTCACAGCATAGTTTTCACCAGCGCTGTACCCTGCTGTGTGGTGTGCTCATTGCCTGGGTGAAACGGGAAAACTGAGTCTGCTACCGGTTACGGCTGCGGTTCTGGGGGCTGCAAGGGAGGGTGGATGCCTCTCCGCTCGGGCAAAGGCGAAGCTGAACTCTTGGAAACAAATCCAGAGGACTGGTGCGTCCTTTCTCTTACTGACCACCTCTTTGTCTTTGATTAGCACCTTTTGCTGCAGGCACCCCAGACCCCCACTGTCAAGCAGCCTCATGTGAAGGTTGCAGGGAAGAATACTGAATATCTGGGTTTGGCTATTTTATTATTGATTATTGTCGATTGCATGAGAAAATGGAGGATAAAAAGCAGCTGTCAGTGATTGCCACTAGATGGCAATGAAAATGGTAATGTGTCTTGCCATACTGAGCCTGGCAGGGCTCGCGGCCCTGGGCTGCCAGCGGCACAGCCTGCAGCTCTCTGGAGATGTCCCCAGCTGCTAAAGGCCCCCAGGAGCGAGCTCAGCCCTGGGCCGGGGTGCGCCCGTGCCCCCGCAGCCTCCTGCCTCTTCCAGAGCCCTCCCGGAGAACCCAGCAAAGAAGAACAGAAACTGTCCTGCTTTTGGTTTTTTCACCCAAAGCCTTGAAATTATTCCCCGGCCATATGTGATGCCAGGGGAAAGCCTGCTGCAGATGAAGAGGTCGGCAGTGGGGTTTCTGTGATGTTCAGAGTCAGCCCGCTTGGAGGAAAGCGCGTAATTGGGTCTCTTAGGTAAACTGCGGGGATTGAAGGCGGCTGCAGCTGTACGGAGCTGATGGACCACTGAGGAGGCATTAGCATGTGAAATGATGACCATTAACTCGATTAAAGAAAGGACACAACGCGCATTTTGTTCTTGCATCCCAGCCTCTTCTTCCTGTGAATCGTTAGTTGGGGATTTTGATTTCCTTATGCCAGGAGACAGAACACCTCCGAAGCGATGGGTAATTGCTTATGGGCCGAGTTTTTCTAGGCTAACCTAATCTTGCCAGGGATTTGCCTTTAGCTTCAACGTGAGGATGGATTTTTTCTTTAAGATGAGAATGAAAAACACTGCCATATATTGGAAGCAGAACAAATGACTTCTGAGCACTGGATTTACACAGGCTTTTGTTAAGCGATGGCTAACCCGAAAAAGCCAGCCCCAGTCCTACCCGCAGGGATCCGAGGACCGGCCGCAACGTGTGCCATCCTGACCCCGCCGTTGGCTCCTGGGAAGGTGACTGTACGTGTGGGAGAACCAGTTGGGCATCCCAGCCCAGGATTGCGGCCCGGGAAACTCTGCATGCCGAAAGCGCTCCCTGGGGATGGCAGGGCAGCATCCAAGGCTCGCCGCCGGGGCCGGGAGGGATGTCCCCAGGTCCCCGGAGAGGGGCGTCCGGCAGCGCTGGGCGAGCACCGCTGCCCCATCCCTCCCTCCCTCCCCTGGCCCCGACACCGGCGCAGGTCAGCCAGGACCCTGTGGGAGCGGGCAGATGTGCTCGTAATTAGGATGCATCAAATCAGTTAAAGCTGAAGACAAAGAAAATTAGAGAAAATGAAGAGGAAATGAAACAGCTCGCGCAGATGCAGGAGAAATATTTTTAGTCCTTCTAAGTCCATGGCGTCTGTTGTTTTTGAAGAGTCCACGCTGAATCCTCCCGGGACTTGCTTCCTTTCAAATGAGGTTGCCATCTCCCAGCACTGCAATTAGACATGTCCGCACAGCTTCTATTTAGTACAACCAAAGCACTTAATTTTCATTAAAAAGATGACATTGCGAGCAGTTATGAAGGACAGGCGGCAGCCTGTTCTATGGAAGCGTTGAATAATCTCAGCCTCATGTATATTCATGGTCCACCTCAGGATCCCCCGCAGAGGCAGGGTGGGCTGGGGAGGGTTCACGGGAAGGACCCCAGCCTCCTGCCATGCCCCTGCGGGCTCCCGCTGATTTACTGTGACCCATCGCAGGCTCGGCGCTGCCCAAAAGCCAAAGCCAGAAGGGCGCTACCGGAGCTCTCCCTCGACTTTACCTCTCCGTAAGGTGGGAGGTGACGGGGCTGCGCTGGCATCTCACCGGGGCGAGTGCTGCCCTTGCTCCGGGAGCGCTTCCCAGCCCCGGAGCAAGCCAGGGATGCCCTCGGACCACAGACACCACCCGGCCCCATCCTGCCACTGCACGCTGTCAAACTTTCACGGTGCCTTTTCTTGCTCCTGCCAAATGATTGCTGGTTTTCAAGTGTAAATGCCCGCCGTGCTGGGGGGCGGCTGGGAGCCGGCCAGCTCGCTGCACGACGCACGTATCGAGCTTTGCACCGCAGCGTGGCCGGCCTCCCCGGGAGCAGCAGCAGTGGGTCTGTACGGCCACGCTGAGCAAAGGCAGCTGTCCTCAAGCCCTGTGGTTGAAACTCGCAGGGTGTCGAGAGGAAGACACAGGGACTGGATAAAATAGGGTCGGTTTTATTTTTCAAGTTTTCCATGCTCATGAAAGCAAAGATTCATGTGGCTGAGCCTGAAGACAAACTGCTTCAAAGAGCAATTTTAATTGAAATGATAATGATGAAAGTTTTGCAGCCAAAATTGAAATGTGCATTACAAGTATTCCCTCCTCCTGCAAAGCGCGTCCATGCAGAGCAATAACAAAAATAGGGGTCTCCTGTGAGAGCCCTTTGTCTCTGTCTACGAGTGGTGGCACTTTCCTCAGCCCACGGATTACCTTTCTCTCTGTAAAAATCAATAAGCGACTGTACTGTCCAACTTCTCTGCAGCTTTTCTCATGTTCCTTCTCTCCCCTTGCTCCAGGCACCCGGGCTGGATGGTTGGAGCCCCGCCGCGGCGCTCACCTCTGCCTGTGCCCGGCCAGGTGCCAGCAGCACGCGGCACTAGCTCATGCTGGAGTATTTTAGCACAGCTCTGCTCCTGCTCTGAAACCCATCACGGGCGGCGGTGCTCGGAGCTGGGGCTGTGCCGTATGTCACCAGCATAACGGCCTCCCGGGAGGGACCGTGCGAAGCGCTGCCGTCCCGCTGATGCACAGGGAGTCCCTTGCCGGAGGCTGCGCTGCCATAAGTGGCCTTGAAAGGGCAAAATTTAAGACATTTTTAGGAAGGAGAAGGCGGAGGTGTTGGAGCCAGGGCCTCGGTGGGTCGCTGCTGTGGTGCACCGGTCTCTCCGGAGCAGAGCTGTGCAGCAGCCGCCTCCCCCGGGGAGGGTCCGGGGGCTGCAGAAACACCTTGGGGCTTTCTGGCATTGCTTTCCTTTTCCTATCAAAGCCCCTAAAAAAAGGGAGGGGTGAGGAAGTGGAAGGAAAGCATTCATCTCCCCCCCGGAGAGGAGCGAGTCAGTGAGGAGGGGCAGAGGTAGGCAAGCCTGAGCACTGGGAAATGATCCTGAGCGGAATAGCTCTCGTCTGGTTTTGATGAATAACCGTCGAAAACAGCAGTGATTGCTTTTCAGCAGGCTGGCACTCGGGGAGTTATGACTTTGTTTCTAATGAAAACAAACCCGGCTGTCGGAGCTGATGGGGCGAGCGCACGTCGGCAGGCGCCAGCCCTGTGGTGGGGCAGGCAGGGTGCTGCTGGGGCAGAGGAAGGGGTTCAGGCAGGCTGTCCCGCCGCCGGCGCTCGGGGACCTGGCTGGGAAACGGGGCGGATGCTCTCGGACCGACCTGCGCTCCTGCAGCGCTGTGACTGTCAGGTCTGCATCCAAGGGATGCCCCTCCTGCCTCCCCCGTGCGGGCAGCTGCCTTCCCGCTGCCAGCCTCCCTGGGGGCTGCCCGGCACCGTGCTCCTGCGCAGGGCAGACCTCCAGGAAACGTCAGGGAACCTTCCCTGGGCAAAGGCCGCCAACAAAAAACCACAAAACCCTCTTAGTTCCAAAACATGATGTTCATGGCACATTCCCGTGCAACCTGTGACTGTGCCCAGAGCGACGGCCAGATGAGACCGTGTGTAATTCTTATTATCTGGCGCCAGGTGCTTGTTGTTGCGCTACAAAGCCAGGAAAGAACAAAGCGCTGTTCGACGGGATGCCTTCGTGGGGACACGTGTCTTTTAAAAGCTAAGCAGAAGAACAGAAATGCATCTCGATGGAGCCACTGTTTTACCACCCGGGGAGTCGAGGGAAGGCTGCGCCGCAGGGTCAGGAGCAGAGGGTCTGCACGGGGCTGTAACGGGGACCCCTCTGCTCCGCGCCTCGTGCCACCGGCAGGTCGTGCTGCTGCTGGATTTAGCACCGTTCCGCCGGGTTAGCAGGCGAAGGCGCTGAGCTTCCTGCGCGGGATGCTCCGTGTTGCTCCCCCCGGGGCTGGGTTGGCTCCCAGAGGGGTCAGGATGGAGCCCTGAGGCCGTGGCCGCTGGCTGGACCGCTGCTGGCTCCTGGCAGGAGCACAGGGGCCCCGGGGGGTGAAAAGCTCCTCCTCTCCCCAAACAGAAAACGAGTGCTGGTTCCCCTCTCCTCAGCATTAATCTCTGTCCCTCCTGGGAAATTACGCCATGATAAATCTTTATTTCTCATCATGGCTTGCCAGCTTTAATAATGGTTTTGCGGGGGATGGGAGAAGCTGGCAAGCTGAGCCAGAGCGCAGGCTGGAGGATGCTCCGCTCCCCCTGCAAACACCAACGGGTCGGGACTGATTTATCCTCCTTCCCCAAGCCCTGTTTGTCCAGCTGTCATGTAGGGCCAAGTGAATAACTGTTTCTTCAGTAAATTTAGCCTCCTCTTAATCTTCAGGCACCCGTGGTTTTCTGGAATTTATTTGCTACCCAAATGGAAGTGGACGGCAAGAGATGTGGGTCTTCAGACCCGCCCTGTGCAAGGATGCCCACCGCGCTCTTGCACCTGCCAAGGTGGGCAGTGGTGTCCCCACGGGTGTGCTCCCGAGCCCTGCCCGGAGCCAGCCACATTCCACACGTGGGGCCAGCCCTGGCACGGCTGAGCAGCGCCGCGGGACAGCAGCTGCCACGGGCTCCCACCACCGACAGCAGGACACTCTGCCACACGACACAGCAATACCTGCTCCCCGATCTGCTGGCGTCTGGAAAGAAAACACGTTGCATTGCAGCACCTCGAAAGGGCTGGCTGGTTGCTTTGTTTGCTTGAATGTACGAATGTTGCAGTGCCAGGGATTTTTATTGTTTTCTAACTCAATACAAACCATTTGTAGAGCTGCGTATAAGAAAAATGGAATTTGTTCTTAGTTCCCACGGTATCCAACTGGCGAATGTGAATAATTGTATTTTCCCTTATTTGTGGAAGCAACTGAATGGCCAAATCTAATTACTTCTGGAAATGCTGCTGTGATGCAGAGACCAGCACGAGCCCCAAACTGGTTTTCTCCGAACAGGGGTGGCCGGTGCTCCTGGTGAGCACTGGGCTGCTCAAGAGCCAGCCTGCACTCCGCTGTCCGGCTCCCCTCCTGCTCCTCTTCTCCGAGGAAGATGGGTTGAGAATATACATTCATGCCCAATGAAAACATGACCCTCAGATGAGGAAGAAGATGGAAAGCCACTGCACATGGAGAAAACACCCGTTGCACCCTGGGGGCCACGACAGCCAGTGTCCGGGGCTGCTGTGCATCCCCTCGCCAAGCAGCCGACCGAGCCGGGCTGGGCTGGCAGGCTCCCTGCCTCCCTGCCTGCCTGCCCGCCGGCGTTTCTCAGGGAAATGCTGCCAGCTAAATAAATACCAAAATGGAGATGCTGCCCCTATGACTGGACCGCTCCCGCAGCCACTCCTGTGGTGCCTGTAATGAGCTAAAGCAGGTTCTCTCATGGTGGGATAAAAATGAGCGCCGGGACTCCTTGGCCAAACCCCCAGCCGGGGCCGCTCGGCTCAGCCTGGCGAGCGGGGCGGCAGAAAGCTTGACGGTTGAGTGTCAAATGTTTTAGCAGGGAGTTACTATAGAAACTATCTCAACTCTTCTTTCTGTGCAGCCTCCTTGCTACTAATAAATAGCCTCGTTATTTTGCAAAAAGCGGTTTGGAAACCAGCAGCACCACGGTTCGGGCCAATACAAAATTAATGATCGAAAATAGTGGGGCCATTTTTTTCCTGTACCATAAAAAGCGGGAAGGCTGGGGTTTCCATTAGGGAGAGTTATGGCTCATTTCTCCGCTTTTGCTGTATTTATGTTTTATGTATTCGAAAGTGATTTCAGCCACTATCACAAATTACTAATTCCCACATTACATTAAACGTCTGTGAACAGGAATGGCTCCTGCCTATCAAAATAAACCAATAAGTTACGTGCTGGCAGGGGAACGGTGCAGCAGCTCCAGCAGTCCCAGCTCCTCCCTGCCGCTTGCCTGCCTCGCTCGCCTGGGCAATGGGGACTCCCGGGGGGCTGCCGGTGCTGCCGTGCCGTGCCGACGGATGCCAGGGGACCACCAGTGCCCAAGGCGACGGCAGCCCTGATTTCCACGATGGATTTCTCCCCTCGCTGCTGCCCCAGCAGTCGCAGCCGCCTCCACCTCTCTGCCCGGCTACTTAAGAGATGCAATTCCCATTTCATCTCGGGCGTGCTGTTCCCGGTGCCACCGAGCAGCCCAGGAGAGGACGGTTAAAAATAATAACAGGAGTAGCACAACCCTCCAGAGAGAAGCTAAAACACACATTGCTCTTAATATATTAATAGGTCCTGTTGTTAATCACTTTTATTGCTGTTTCTCTCCCAGCTGGCGAAGTGTGCCATCCACGCAGGGCAGTCGCGGCGCCTGGGCTCAGGCGTGTGCTGGGGAGCGTACAGTCCTTTAGGATTTGCACTGGGGTCTTAGATGTTTGTGGACATCAGCCCTCCGATCGGCTCGACGTGGTCACCATCCCGTTGTGCACACCCCAATCTCGCTTATCAAACCAGTTCCTTGCTGATCCCTTCGGTGCTGGAGACTCCCACAGCTTCCCCTGGATCTGGAAGACCCTGTCTGACGCAGGCTCCGACGCCTAGCTCCTTGTGCCGTCTAAAAACCTCCGGATTAGGATACCAAGAGCCTGCGCATCTCGCTCGTGCAGCCAGGCCTTCCTTCCTTACAAACACCACCCGTATGACCTTAACCGCGTGCAGGCGTACGTACAGTTCAGCCGTGAGTCGCTCTTGTAACCGAGAACGGAGCAGTTTCAGGGAACAGCTCCTCGGGCAGCTCTCAGGCCATGGGTTTTCTGACGGATAGCCTGTCCTCCTCTCGCCGTGGAGAGCACGACCGCGCCGGTGGGAAGGGTTGCATTTTGCTCTTTGCATTTTGCGCTGTCCTGCCTGTAGCTGGCTGACTTCTGCTGAACTGAGTATGATAATTCATGGATCTGAGAGGCACGTATTACCCAGGGGAAGATGAGTTCAATATTTACCTCAAGGGAGGATGGAAGCTGATAGTCCCCACAATAAACCACCGGAGCACGCGCTGTATTTCTGTGCACCTTCCCCTGTGGTGTCTGCAGGCATCTCATCCATGCCACCAGTTTGCAAAACTTTTCGCAGCCATAGAGTTTTCTCTCCTTTGCCTAGTAAAAGCTGGACGTCATTGTTTATGTTCTCGTGCTATATCTCTACATGTAGGCATTTTTGTAAAGATCTGAAAGAAAACTAGAATTGATCACACTGGTTTGCCCCTGGCATGAATCACCACATACAAATAGGAAATACTGCTCTCCACGGCTCTTCTTGGAGATCACGTTAATGACTTTCCATGGTGCAGACCCAACATCTCGACGGGAGGCAGCCAGGCATCAGAGAAAATGATGGGGAATATAATGAATCATTTGTCTTCCCTGTAGAAGGAAGAGTGGCAGCGGAAAAACCAGACCCTTAACTCTTCAAGAGCCAGCTGCTGCTGCTGGCGTTCCCAGGGTCTCTGATGGGCAAGCAGAAGGGGGAAAAGGAGCACGGGAGACAGACGGAGGAGGACATTACCACGCTGGCATGTTTTCAGTATTTGAAATGGAGGCGGGCTTGCTCTCCAGAATAGCCTGGGTGTCAGCAATTGCTCGTTTTGCTGCTAACAATATAGGACTGCTTATGTAAAAGGATTTCATTTTCTTGATAATGGTAATAAAATGGATTTGGCTGCATGTGCAGCCTCCTTCATCTGAGGCCCTGGGGACGCTGGAGGCACCTGCAGAGCTACACCTCCAACACGGGCCATGGTGGAAGGAGTTGCATCTTCTGGGAGGCAGCTGAGAAATCAAGGCAAGGAAAGCCCCAGCCCCCGGCCCTGCCCAGAGCTGCCCTTTCCCCAGGACGCTTTCCGACCACATCGCTGCCTCTCCCCAGCATGGCTCTGGGAAGCCACTGCCTGATGCCACAGGCTTCGTCACCCAACTTTTGGCCTTCGTTGTTCCCCACGGGACGCCCTGCCGGGACATCCCCGCTTGCCGCTGCCTGGGGCCGAGCTGCCCACCCTGCAGGCTCACGGCTCCACCACCAAACCGGGCACACGGGGCAGGTCTGGCAATGCCAGCAGCAGCCTCAGCGCCTCGGCCACGCAAATCAGGTCATCGCATGGCTGTGCATTGCAATATAAAAGGGCACGAGCCTTAAAAACCTTGCACTTAGAAACATGGCAGCATGCAGCTCAGTTAGAAGAGTATTCGCTCGGTGTGCTCAGCACCGGCCCCCTAAAAACGGGTGGAGAGCCAGTGATTTTACACAGCAGTACCAGCAGCTTCATTATATTGGGTTTGACTTTTCCTTTACTGGACAGCAAAAATGAAAGCGCAGGTGAAAGAAAGATGCATGGGGAGGGCAAAGGTAACGCATCTGGCGAACCTGAGTGCCCTCATGAAGAAGGATGAAGGGGCCCTACGAGGCAAGATGGGTGAATACTCAAAATCACATGGTAAAATGTTATTATTACAAAATCCGCTAAAATTTCTCCAGTTGTATTGATGTATTTGCACATTTTGTAAGCAGTGCTTTTTGAACAGCGAGGGAAGCATGGAGCGCGAGGAACCGTACCATGAACCATGACCACAAACAAATGACTTTGGTCTAATTAGGGCACAGAGGGGCCTTCCCAAAGGCCGGTGCCCCGAACCCCAGGGTGCCGGCAGGGCTGGTGGGTCCCCCCACGGCATCCATGGGGAGGAGCGAGCGCGGGGTGGACACGCTGTGACAGGACAGTTTTCCTTCCATTTAAAAATATGGCACAAACTCTTACTGCTACCGATTAAAGTGATCCTGGGGGAGAGGGACCGCCTGGAGCGAGTCTGTGCGAAATAGCGTCTGAGCTCCTGAAATGGGGGGGGGTCTCTTGCTGTGACCTGGATCAGACGTGGAAGGGGATCGTTTACCTGTCTGCGGTGGGTTTGCGTTTGCAGAATGAGCACCCAGAGGCTGCTTTTCGAGTCACCTTTGCATCCTCGCTGCCGAGAGTCGAGGCTAGAGCTGGTCCGGGGGGGCTGCTGAGGGCCGCCCGCTGGCACACGGCAAGACCGGACCGGACTGTCGCGCTGGCCCCGTGGCTGCAGACTCTCGGAGGGTGCCTGAACTGCCGACGGCTGGGAATAAATTACCAGCTCCCGTTTAATCAGCTCTGCTCATTGGTTCCTGTTGAGTGAATTAAAAGTCTTTCAGCGGCACATACAAATTGCGGTCCAAACTCACAACTGATAAATGTTCCTTTTGAACTTTAGCACAATAGGGGAGCCGATTAAACTTTTAACACTTTTTAATCATATAATTTAGTTAAAATGTGTTAGCTGGGAAAAAAAGGAAGTGGAATAATTTTTTTCTTCGTTATTTTCTTAAGAGGAGTTGATGTTAGGGATAGATAACATAGCCTAGTAAACTCGCCTCTGACGTTACCATTCAAACTGAGTCCCGCAGCTTGGGCTGAAATTGCCGACTTTCAGTGAAATCTGGGATTTAGCTGGGGCAGAAGTTTCCCCAGCAAGGTTTGGCAGCGTTCCCCCGCCGCAGGTCCCGCAGCGGAGCGGGCAGCAGGAGCGGAGCCGGTGGCTCTGTGATCGCGGATTTGCAGGGCTCCTCTTTAATCCCGGCTCCGCAGATCCTCATAGCACCGTCGCAGAGCAGCAGAGACCTGCGGGGCAGAGCTCGGGGCACCGATGCACCTCGCAAGGCAAAACGGGCACGATGGCTCCCCTCCCTGCCGATTAAGAAATTAAAGTCGGTTCCCTGATAAACCACTCACAAAGAGAAATAATCAGGCTGAAGCAATGTCATTAATACATACATGATCATCTTCTTTTCTTTTCAGTAAAATGTGACTTGTCTTCCTGAAACCCAGTTCTGCATTTTAACTCAACTCACGCTGGGATGAATAAGCCACAGTCACCCTTGAAGCCTGGCAGCATAACTAATATTTTCAATTTAAATAGGATAACTGCTTGTGGAGCATGAAACGAACATTACACAGCTAACTACCACCCAGCGCCGCTCCCGGCGCTGCCGCCGTGCCGTCCCGCAGGAGGTTCGAGCGTACGGACAGCTCATAAGCGCCACGCATCCCAAGTGGAATTTGCACAGAACAACACAGCGTATACATGAATTACAGCCCAACGAGCTTTCCGTGATTATTTTTATTACCTTAATTACCAAAGGAATTAGTAATGATGAACCATTGAGAGTTAAAGTGCTGCAGGCTAAAGAGCCACCTGACACACTGAAATGCTGGGAAGCATTTTCCTAGTTAAGAGCCACACAATATTTACCCGGGATGGCAAATGTGAGCGGGTGGCGGGTACGTCGGGTGCAGAGCAGAGGCTCTGGGCTGCCGTCGCACCGATGGGCGTAAGGGATGCTTTAGTTCGCAAGACTGAAAGTCGGTGCAAGAAGGAGGGAAAAGGCCGAGTGTCTGGGCTTGGCAGGCAGAGCCAAATCCCTCCTGCCAGGGACCAAAGCTGGGATGTGGCCGTAACCCCCCGGCTGTCTGCTGCGGAGCAAATCCCTGCCCGGCTCGGCGCCGGCCCTCACCCACGGGACTTGCCAGGAAACCATATTTGGGTTCGCTTTTCTCCAACCACGTTGCTGCCACGCAGCACAGAGCTGACGGATTGCTTTTGCACGCCAGCCCCAGCCAAACCAGGGGCACGTTTTCCACCTGGGAGCTCACCTTCTCCATTAAGCGGGTGCCAGCGCGGCCAGCAGCTGGGGCTCGGGCAGTTCTCGTCGCCGCACGGCTTCTACCTCGGGCAGCAGCCTTAAACCTTGCCTCTCAATCTTTTTGACAACTTAATCTTTATTTGCTGCTGACAACAATATATGTAATTGCAGCCCTTGACAGATCAGATAGAAAGAGCGCTCCAGACACTGCAAGGGATAAATGGTAACGCGTGCTCCAGCCCAGCGCGTCCTCACCTCTTCTTGAGATAGCTGCGAACTCTGCTCCGACGGCAGCAGCCGTGAGAGGGTGATGCTCCTGCCACCATGTGCCACGGGTGATCCCTGAGCCTGGCCCCCGCCTGCAATGGCTGAACTTTCACAGCCACGGGAAATTCTCATTAAATCCAGCGCGAGCACTGGATCCCCACACATCCCATCAGTTCCAGCAGACACAGGCGCTCCTGGGGTTTTTGTGCACTTCCATTTTTGGCGATGAGGACCGGGTGTGCAGAGGGATGCTGAGCAATCGCCACCTCCTGCAAGCCTTATTGCCTTCTCGTAACCGATACCCCTGCCAGCAACGATGCCGATAATGTTAATTCTTGATAAATGCCAGGCATAAAACTGAGCTATTGTGTTGCTAAAAGAAATTTAATTAAGGGTGAACAGAAGGGATTCATCACTTGGCAGCGTAGCTCTTAAAGTCAACTGGTCGACCAGCCCCCATCAATAGCTGTTCAGCAGCTCATGCGGGTACCGGCGGGTCCCTGGGCACTCGCAGCGTCCGGCCCCGCTCCCTGAAACCAGCCCGTTCCCATCACGCGGCTCAATGCCCCTCATTGCCGTAGAGCCAAGCAGGTCTCCAGCCCCCTCCTCACCCCTCCTCGCCCCACCGCCCTAGGGCACGTCCCGGCACCGGGGACTCGGCGTCACTCGCGGCCGCGGGTCCATTGGTCCGTCTCCTGGACGTGCACAGAAGGGTTTTGCCTTTGCAGCCTTTTATTTGGGATGGACACTTATTTACGTCTGATTATTTTTCTTACCTCACCTGTGACATAATCAGGGTTTCCTCCGCACGCACAGGAAGACTCTCTCCATTAGTTATTAGATTTCAGCCCCTGAAGAGCAAATTAGGGGACATGAATATGCAAATCTAATGCTTCTAAACTGATAGCACCAGGGCTTCCTCCGGAGGGGATCAAAGCTGTGGTGACATTTGGCTTCCAACTCTTTGCATTTTGGGGGTGGGGTTTTACACTTTCTTTAATTCATTTTTTTGCACTGGAGAGAGCGACAAATAAAGCTTCCACAAAAGCTGTGCTTTTTGCTTGCTTGGTTGTGTTTGTTTTGGCTTTTTTTTTTTAAACAATATTTGCACCATGGTGACAGAGCTGGCCAGATTTCAGCTGGAGGGGCTGCGGCTTTTCCAGCCCGTGCTCAGGTGCCGTCCCAGCAATGCTCTGCCGGGTCCCCTTTTAACGCCGCAGTGGGCAGAGGGCGGTGACACAAGCTGCCACGGCGAGATGATTTAGCACGAGGGACAGCTTGGGGATGTGCCGGATGGCGGAAACTGTGCGGCATCACAGATGGCTTCAATTTGGGCTGCAACGTCCCCAAACAAGCCATTTCCCCCCTTTAAGCCTTTCCAATCCCACCCCTGGGAATCCTGCGGCAGAGCAAGAGAAGTCCATCAGAAGAGCTGCTGGCTCGGCTCGCTGCGCGGGGCTGGCTTCGCAAGCGAGCCCCGCGCAGCCCACGCAGGGTCAGGCTCCCTGAGAAACGCCAGCACCTGATGGGGGAGAGTTAGCTTTAAACCCAAAGCAGCTCTGCAGGCTCGGGCTTCCAGACCCAGCTTTTTAAAACAATGTAGGTCAGCGGTGGTTCCTTCCCACCTGTCGGTGCTGGCACAAACACCCAGCGTCGGGGACCAGGACGCACCCCCGGGCAAGAGGGCAGGATCCGGCCCGCGGCCGTGCCGGCGTGGCACCGGCTGCCCCCACGTCCCTCCCGGCCGGCGGTGCCCCCTCGGCGGGGACCAGCGGGGGCTCCGCCGGCCCCAACCACCTTTAACCACAGCAATTAAAACCAGGACCTCCAGAGGGTAACAAATGAGGGAACGTTGTCGGGAGGGGAAGGGGAAAAAGAAGAGGAAGAACATTAAATTCTGCACATCGGGAAAGAGGGATATTTTTAACAAATACTCCATTAACTGCCAGCAGGATTTCTTTTTTTTTTTTTCTTAGCATGCAAAATGCTCAGGGAGCTTCAAATGGCGCTCGATGGCAGCTTGGCTCCTCCAGTCCCATCTGTGCAATGCTGCGTTCAAATTAACAGCTCTGCCAGAGCAGCCCCCACCCTGATTAACTCCCCCGGCTCCCCTCCCCAGCCTCCTGCATCCTCCCTTCTGCCAGGGCTCTGGGTTTGGTCGGCTGGGCTTACAGGTCCAGCTGGGGGGCTGGATCCCTCTGCGGCTGCAGGGATGGGGAGGAGGCAATCATCCTCACCGCATGTAAGAGAAAAAACACCCTCTTTGCATCTTTATAAGAGAAAACCGCCCTCTCTGCATCCTGGCCTGGCTGGAAACGAGGTCAGTGCCACCGGGACAGTCATCAGCACAATTACCATGAGCAATCAGACTTTGCATCTCCTCCTGACACGAGCCAGCACGAGAAGTGAAACGAGCCCCGCTGCAATTATTAAGTACCCCCGGGGGGGAGTCCGTGGGTGCGGGGGGCGCGAAGGAGGGTGGGCTGAGCTGTGCACCTCACCCTCCGCTCTCGGGAGTGGGAAAGGAGACCGTGATGGACCGAGGCCCCGGTCGGGGGGAACTTCTGAACAGCCGAAAAAGAGGCAGAAATTCACCAAACCTGTTTTGTCTAAATTATGCGCCACTTCAGAAGATGAAAGATTCTACAGAAGCCGGCAGCCCCCCGAGTTGTCAGTCTTTAGGAGGAAATACGGGCTCGCAGGAGCTGTGCCTTAGACGCTTGCAGAGCATCGGATGTAATGGGTTTCATCATTCTTCACTGTGGATTGGAACAAAACAGCCTTTCCATGTGGAAGGAGAGCTGATATTTCACGGGAAATGGGTATTTGCAAAGTCATCAGGAAAGCCAGCATAAAACCTCTGGACGAGGTGTTGCAAACCTCTGGAGGAGCATTGCAAACCCGCAACGCTTTTGCAGGTGTTGAGTTAACACCCCGGAGATGCCGAAGCGCTTGCAGGATCCGGACCTGCTCCTGGCACTGATGCACCCCACGGGAATTTCTGCCAGCAAAGACACAGGCCTGAGTGTCTTTTCCCTGCCTTACAGTGATTTTATCATGGGGCACATCTCTTCTTGTAGAGTTCATAGTGACTTTTGAGTCTGGAGCCACCCTGTCAAAGCATGAGCTTTCCCAGCAGCTCTTCCAGCGGTGTGCGTGCAAGCAGGAAGATTCCCCACACTTCCCAGGCAGGGCTGCACACCAAGCATCCCACCTCCGCTGAAGCACCCCTCCGAGCCCCATCCCCACCCTAGCCCCATGCCCACCCTCCCAGCATCACTGCTGCAGGCGGCTGCCCACAGAAGGCACCTTCCCCACCTCCCCTGCCTGCGCTCACAAATAATGTACTGTAAATGAAAGCTGGCATGGCCCTCTCTTCTTATATCTAATTGTGGCAGGGAGAATTATAGCTGCTCTGGATGGCTTTCGGGGGCCCCTGCAAGTCAGCGGCTGCGGAGGTGTGGCAGCGAGGCAGGGCGACGCTGGCTTGGATGGAAGACGACGCGTCCCTGGCCTGAAGGTGACCACGTGCCGATCCATCTTCCTCACTTGATAGAGCCAAACACACGAGGTCCAACGTAATACAGAGAGATCGATAAAACCATGGTTCCAAGAAGAGATGCGCTCCCGCTCGCCGCACGCACGCCAGGCTCCAGCTGATGAAACCCTCAGCCCCTCGGTTCCCAAGAACGCATGAGCCCGCCGGGTTTTCACCCTTGGAGCTGCCCACGAAGCCCCCAGTAACACCCCACAGAAGCAACCAAACGTGCCAGGCTCAAGAAAGCGCCGGTGCCAGTGGGGCTCGGCTGGCAGAGGGGGCTCTGCACCTTCGCATCCCTGCGGGGCATCTCCGTCCCGAGGGGCTGCTAGGGGAACTCTTGGGTAAATATTGGGAATTCGGGGGGGG